>WEIT01010210.1:12864-45528 GCA_013389985.1 Dryoscopus gambensis | reverse complement strand
CCTGCTCCCGCCCCCCCCGCCACACAAAGGCAGCCGCAGCTGGACGGGCGAGGGACCGCGCTCCACGCCAGGGCTCCGGTGCAGCGTCTCGGCTGGTCTTCTCCATACTCATGAACATACAAAGGTCAACCCCTATCACGATAGCACGATATGGGAGACCGCGGAATAAAACCCAGGATTTTGAAGAGCTCTCGTCCATACGGTCCATCGAGCCAAGCCAGAGTTTTAGCCCGAATCTAGGCTCGCCGAGCCCGCCGGAGACCCCGAACTTGTCGCATTGCGTTTCTTGCATCGGGAAATACTTATTGTTGGAGCCTCTCGAGGGAGACCACGTTTTCCGAGCCGTACATCTGCACAGCGGCGAGGAGCTGGTTTGCAAGGTAATGCCTCTCCTTGTTCTCCCCCCCGGGTTCTCCCCTGTCGCGCCTGGGTTTCCCGTGTCTTGCAGGAGGGCGAGCACCGCCGTGTACCTCATTTATTGAACAGTGGAGAAACAAAAGGCAGGAAGACAGGATTAAAGGCGCATCCTGTAACTTTTCCCTCTCTCCAGACAATGGCCACGTTATAGCGGTGGCCCGGAGCCAGGTCTGCCTTCTGTTGGCAGGGGGATATTGTTCTGGAAAGAGCCGTTCTTGAAGTCGGTTTCAACGTGAGTTCAGACAAGGAGAAAGCCTCATCTTCCCCACTCTCACTTTTCAAGATGGAGTAGGGAATCCCCAGCTAATTTTAAGGTGTTGGGACGTGCTGGCTTCCTCGATTTTTACTGCCCCCAATTAGCGTTGGGGTACGGAAGAGGATGGAGAAGCGGGGGGTGGGGGCAGACTGCCATCAGCTTTGTCTTAAAAGTGATTTAAAAAAAAGAGCCATATCTCATTAATCAGCCTGAGCTCCCTCACGGTGGAGGTTGTTTGCAAACAGCATCCTCCCCCATTGCCCAACTGAGCAAGAATAAAACCTGCACACCTACGGTTTTTAGAAGTGCAGACAAAATAGCTATCCCACTCTTTGTAGCCTACCGGCTTTTCTCTGCTTCCTCCGAATTTGCTCGTACTATTAAAAGGTGAGCTGTGGGAAAAAGAAATCTACATGCGTGCACATCTGTGGAGGGATGTTTTTCTCTTTTTGAGCTGAGGGAATATTATCCTTTGTTCCCAAGTTGTGATTCTTATTGTCTGTAGTGAGACAGACTTAGGTCCAGCAAACTGAAGCAGTACCCAATAGTTGTGTTTATAACTACGTAGCAAATTGCAACCTTGCAACACATGCTGCAGTGTTTGTGTTATTCCCAAAACACGGAATTATGCCATTTGGCAAATTTCTAGTTGGAAAAGAAGATGTATTATAGCTTACTCGTATTCCAGGAATTAATAATAGTGTTGCTGACTACTTTCTCATACTTGATTCATAAAAAGTTATGGACTAGGCTGTAGTAGAGAAGTGAAAATAATTGCTCCTCCTTGCTATTTGTGAAGATTGGAGTTAGGAGGGCAATTTAAATATGCTTACTGATTGAGTTATAAAATCTGATACTAAGGCAACCTAGGACTTCATGTGATTATTTAGGGAAAAAAAGGCCCATGGCTTTGCAAAGAACTAATATTGCATGCTGAACTGGATGCTTTGTTACTAAACTGAAACAGAACATGAGAATTTCGAGAATGAAAGCCCAGCTCGGCGCAGGAGTACAGTGCTGCACTCTAGGACGTTGGCATCTTTTCATGAAATAAACTGATCCCACAAAGCTGCTGCTCTGCATGAAATTCTAGGTGAACTTGCATAGCAAGTGGTAAAGCTGGGGCTATGCGCTTCTTTGTTTCCTGTTTGGTTTGCAGGATTAGGGCACTGTTTTGATAACAGTATGAACAGTATAACTGCAGTTTACAAAGACTGGGCTGTTATTTTTTTTTCCCTTCCATTTAAGCTGTATGTTTTTGAGCTGATCCTGACATTTGAATAGTATCAGTTTTTCCATATGTGCTAGGCACTACTAGCTGTGCTCCAAAAATACGATCTTAGCCTGGATTTCTAGTTTGTGAGTATGCAGTTGTCAGTCCTGAACTCAGCTTAATTTAATGTGTGCTTTAAAATGCCTGCAGTATCATGACAACTATTTGTCAAGTAGCCATCAGGCAAAGAGAGCTGCTCGCTGGTATCTTACTGAAGATGCTCTTAGAGATGGCTTGCAGAAACGCTGGGTTGGATAACAGACACATACTGATGATTCTCAAGATTCATTTGGCTGCATCCACCGACTGTACAGATGCCGTTATTTGCTTCAAGGCTCTGTGGCATCCAAACAATGGTAACTTCTCACTTCCAGTTCCCAGCGAGAACTAAATCAAACTACAGCTTATTGGACATTTGCTGAATTGAGGCCAGGGATCTTAGAAGCTGGGATACAAAGAAACCCTTTATAGAAGGTATTTGAGACTGTAGCACTATGATAGCGCATTCTATCTACCCCTTTTCAAACACGGTCCTGGTACATATCCAGAACTACTTATTTAACATAGTCTGAGAACCACAAAATGTAACTAATTTACATTATGATAATCTGGTTTAGGAGAGAATTCTGGAAAGACCTTCTTTCACATGAGGGTTTGAGCTACATGAATATTCCTCCTTAAATTTTATTTTATAGCAGCTGCTTGTAGAAGAGCCGTTCATGTACGATGTAGTAGTTACGAGTTTTGAGATCCAAATGTCAATGAATTCTCCTCTGGAATGAATTGCACACCAGGGATTTTAGCAACACCCCCTCCCCGCCCTGGTTTTGCTTCCCTGGCGCACCATGTCACCATAATGCCTCGGTGCTAATCCTCTCCCCGTAAAATGTGCTGGGTCTGTTTGGCAGTCTGCCTTTAGGGTTGTTTTCCCTTTGACGGGGTATGGCAGCGCAGGTATGGGGTGAGGGGAGAAGGAGGTGTGTGAGGAGGGGGTGTCCCAGTTTCTTGGGATTTGAGTCCTTTTCTGTGGAAGGAGTTTATTAGGATTGGGCTCTGAAGCATTAAATGATGCAGGTTTTGAAGCCTCAGATAAATTTTGATTGAACTGTATCTTTCTCACGAAATTTTTAAAGCTTTTTAAAGCTTTAGAGAAAGCAGGGAGAGATTTGCTACTCAGAGAGGATACAAATACCCACTATCGGAACACAAATGCTAGAAGGATGCTACAGAAAGGAAAAAAACAATTGAAGTTTAAAACAGTGCTTAGAGAACTAGACCAGTTCTTCATTTTTATATTTCGTCCAAAGGACACATGACTACCTTAAATTCTTTCTACCAAAGTAACAAAACACCCACGAGTAAGTTACATATTAATTGAGTTTTTATGCTGGTGGAAATGCTAATCCTTGCTTTATAGTCCTCTGCAGCAGGTATAATTAAAAATAAAAATCACTCCTATCAATACTTTGCTCATAGTCTCTTTCAGCACACACTGACTTCTGTTACTCTCAATGAAGTCTTTCATTTTCTGGTAATGTGGTCTTTTCTCAATTGACTCAAATACTGATTCATTTGCCATCACTAGATTATAGTAACTTTTTATATTTGGGTTTCCTAGCAGCTTTTTTAGTTCTTTCAGCTCATTCATAAGATCAGTGATAACATACTTAGTAGTAAAGGGACACTTTGCTTTTAATGGAGCACTTGATTGAAATGCAGAGAGTTCAGGGTGGTTTTGTCTTTGCCTTTTGAAGAGTGTTTGTCTGTGCTCCAACAGGCAGAGCTATTTCCCGGGTTGTCCTTCTGATCTTATAAACAGCCATTGTGGAACTGAGACTTGGAAAGTGAAAGTGACTTTGCTGTTTTTCAGAGATGAAAGAAAGGCAGGAAGTAAATGGGAATAGCAATAAATGATACTTTAAGCCTGAAAATCCTTAAGGCTTTAATGGGTTAATAAAATCAAAAGAGTCAGGCATGTGTATCAGGGTGGATTTAATGTGACAGCTTCTCTCAATATAAAGCTACTGGCTGTATTTTTTTATGAGTTTATTTGGATGGAAAATAGAAGATAAACATGTTTCCTTCTGAGTACTGGCCTTATACATCACAGGTCTTCACAGCTTAATTTAGATTACATTCTAGATTTGATCAGCTGTTAGCTAATCTAACTATGCTTGCTACCAGTTTTGAAGACTAGCCTCTCCTGTTAAGGTTACGTGTGTCTTCTGTGTGGGATTGTACAGTCTGCTTTGTCTTGTCCTCAATGCCGTGAGCTTGTGACATCCTGTTTACATCGGTGTAGCTTTCAGCAGCAACATAAATTGTACTTAGAGATGGTTTTGTTAGCAGAATCAGATCTATCATGACTTCGCTGTCCTTCAAGTCACTAACCCTGGCTTTACTGTCATTATTCCTGCAGGTGTTTGATATTGGCTGCTACCAGGAGTTACTAGCACCATGTTTTTGTCTGCCTGCGCATAAAAATATCAACCAAATTACTGAAATAATTCTTGGGGAGACAAAAGCGTATGTGTTCTTTGAAAGGAGCTATGGGGACATGCATTCATTTGTTCGTACCTGCAAGAAGCTTAAAGAAGAGGAGGCAGCCAAACTCTTCTATCAAATAGCTTCCGCTGTTGCACACTGCCATGATGGTGGACTGGTACTACGAGATCTCAAGCTGCGGAAGTTTATTTTCAAGGATGAAGAAAGGTAAGAGTCTCCCTCACTTTATGGCTGGGGGTGCCTGAGGTCAGATAGTTGGAGTTGCAGGACATTGTTGCCCTTCATTGTCACTGTACCATTTGTTTGTGGTACACTTTATTTTCCTCTACAACCTGATCGTGCGGTGGATGTGCCATTTTACCTTCTGTCTCAGGTTTTGGATTAAGGTATAGAAGGCTGTTTGCATTGGTGCTTGGCTTCTTCATCTCCACCTAGAGGAGTTTGCTCATTCCTCGTGGGGAGACATCTGCTACAGGAAAGCTCTGCAAAAATATTTGGTGTAAGAGCCGCACTATCATAAAGGCTGCTGGTGTTAAAAGAGAAAAGAGGATCCAGTATGTTAAAGAGAACTGGGGACTGAAATGGCTTGTTCCAGTGAGGAGGCATAAAGAGGAAGAAAGTCAAGTGTTTTCTGTAGGACTGTTCTGAGGGCATCTTGTTTTCTATGCTGGAAGGGTCTGGAGGCTGCTTGTAAGAGTATTATGTGGTGACTAATCATACTCAGACTAAAACTGCCTTGCTCCGTGGGTGCTTGTTCGTAATATCAGCTGCTGTGGTACTTGGGGAACTACTTTTTTTTCTTTTTAATGCTATCTCCTCCCTCTACACCCTCCTGTGCAAATGATTTGGGGAAGGAGTATGGGAAGACAGGGAAAGAAATAGCACTGGATGCTCTGGGTTTATTGTTGAGGTGCTCTTTCTGATGTGGAGCCATAGCTATACTGTTGTACCTGTGGAAATTTCCTATCTCTTTCCTTGTGTTTACCAGTCTTCTTTGTCTTGAATGATGAATTTATTTGCAACTTCCACATAAGGTATAAGAGCAATAAATACTGCCAGAATAATGTCAGGCTTTCACAGAGTGATTAAATTGGAAGATGACCATTAAAAAAAAAAAAACAAACATCTAAACAGGAGCAGAGCCTGCCTTTGTGCTTCTTCCTATCTTAGTAAAGGATGGGGAGATGTTTTCCCCTTTTAATTAAAACTTAAGAATTGTCTGAAAACTTGTTAGACTGTTGCAGAGTGAAATGGATGTTCTGGAGAGCTTTGTTAAAAATAACCAGTGAATATCAATTCTGCCTGGGGGAATTGCAAGCAACAGCCAAGTTCTTGAAGTTCTCTACCAGCTCAGGAAGTTGGTGATCCAAAAATTAGAAAAAACTAGTACACAATTCATTCAGGAAAGAGAAGTTCCTGGTCTTAAAATAAAAATGACATCATAAAGATGATCATCTATCCCGTTTAAATATTCTCTACGTAAATTTTATTGCAAGCCGAGTTTTGCAAAATAGGCTTCTCCTTTTAATCTATTTACAGCCTGAAAAATAAGACATATTTTCACTTCTTAATTCAGTTCAGACAGCTGTCCACAAAGCAAATAGCTATTCCTTATTTTTCTACCACAGCCCCAATGTCCGATTTCCCCCTCATCCTTTTGGAATAAAAAAGCCTAAGATTAAACTAACTTAATGTCTGTTCATAGAGAAAAGCAGAGCAGGTAGATATAAACTGCACTTCCACAACTTTTACTCCCAGTTTAATAATTAAACACCATTGTAGCTCCTCTGATGCAGATAAGAAGGAAACTTGTGCAAAATAGCTGAGAGAGGAATTGTTTTCTGTTGTAGCTGATAACATCCTAATGTTAAAGTGGATTTTTCTTCCTGGGGATATATGTAAACCTGTGGGTTTTTGCATGAAGAACAGAACTTGGAAAAGCTCCTCCAAGAGAAGGCACCATGAGCTCAGAGCAGTGCAGTGGGAGCAGATGTAGGCCTCTGCTGAATGCTGTTGAACTCCTACCCTGCTGCTTACTAGGAACTGAATGCAGTACAGGAGGCACAGGGCCAAATCCTTCAGCCACCCAAGAAAAGTGGTATGTACTGTAATAGCAGTGCTGGCTTTTATGAAGGTTTTTAACTTAGCTGTTGTCTGCAAAATGACATTGTTACTCACTTTGGAGCATTGTCTTCTAATTATACAATAATTCACTTTAAAGGTCAAATAGGACTTGCTGGTTATTTTTAAGATAATCATAATGCGGTTTTCTTCTGGATGTAATGTTGGTTTGTAAGTAGGAAGCTATTGTAATCCTTTCTCTGCTAAATAAACAGAGGTGAAATAATGTGAGATAGAAATAGAACCAAACAGCAGTGACTACCTTTTTTCACATCCTCTGATCATCATACTGTAATCAGTCATCACTTTCAATCTGCTGCTATATTTAGAACTGAAAAATCTTCCTGGTCCTCCTGAGTTCACAGAAGCATTTTTGTGTTGCTTGCACCCCTCCGAGCTCCTGTGTGTCTGAGGCTGCTGCTGAGGATGCCTGTGTGCTGAGCAGTTGTTGAGGAGCTGCCTTCAGCAGCAGTGCCTGGCAGATGGGTGCTGCACCATCCCTTGCTCTTTTGTCCTCAAAATGAACCAAAGAGGGAGAGAAGAGATAAAAATGATGTTTTGAGAAATGCATGTGAACTTTGCTGCTGTGCATCACCTGCTCTTCAGTGGAGCTCTTTCTTAGGAGTTATTTTCCTATTTCTTCAAGGCTGTTTTTCTGCAATTCATTTTAAGTACCTACCACTTTTAAACTTCCTCTTCAAGAAGACTCTCATGGCTTTTATTTTGGTAGAAGAAAAGATGGGAAATCCAGCAGGCAGGCAACACATGAATGGAAAACTTGCTGCTTTCATTTTCTTTTTAGTAAGATGCTTGTCTGCTGTTAGCTGAGAGCTGCCAGACTGGAGGAGCCAGAGGGAATGTGAAGGTTAGATGGAAGCAGTTCCATTTGTTTAAAAAAGAAAATCAGTTAAAGCATTTCTTAGTGCATCTTCTTCCATTGATCCTAATGAGATCCTGTTAGTTTAACAGGAAAATAGAGCTCCTGAAATTTTGCAAGTGGGTGCATACAGTGTTGAAACTCTTTTCTACCCCATTCCCATTACCTAAATTACATCTGGAATTTGCAAAGATTGAGGCTCCTGATTTAGGAGCACCATGAGTGCTCTTTGCTTCAACTGATGTCCCCCGCTAAAAATGCGTGTTATTTGGATGTTGCAAATTACAGTGCCTTGGGATGTTTGTAATGAGCTGGGAGGTAAAAAGGTGGAATAAAGTATTGTAGGCTGGTACTGCTGAGCATTTTGTAGGGGGCCTAATAGTACTAGAGGTGTTCTCTTAATGTGCTAAATCAAAGACAGATTGTGATCATGTCTTACGCTATGGCGTGTGTGTAACTACATCAGCACTTAAAATGAAACTCAGAATTCCAGTGTGGAAACAAACAGAAACAATTTGTCTGTGTTTCAGGGTAATTTATAGTTTCTTTAAATCCTGAACAGCATGAAGTTTGACGATAGGGTAAATCACATTCCATAAAAAATGATGTGCGCTTTTGCAACATGGGTTTTTTGTTTTGGGTAAAAGGTAGTGCAGTTGTGGTTTTTCGGGGGAGGTGTGTCTGTGGATCCCTTTGTAAACTATAGGTGAAATAGCCAATCCTGTAGTATTGAAACTTCAGAGTTAAACTCGATAAACCTGCAGCTGATTTTGATGCAGCAGAAGTTCTAAGCCATTACAGAATGGCTGGAAATGTTTTGTAAGACTGGGTTAGGAAGCAGCAGCACATCTATTAAATGAGTGCAGTGGCTTTCAGAACTCTGAAAATATGGAAAAAAACACTGACTTGCCATGCTGAGTCTCAACAGACTTTCTAAAGTACCTCTAAGATACTTGAATACTTCAAAAACTGTGTCCTTACACTTCAGAATGAAACCTTGAATCCAAAACAGTGGATGACCTACAATAAAACATGTGGTCTTGTATGTTTTCTGCTTTCATCCATGCTGTTAAATATTTTTTGTCCTGGGTATTAAGCCAGGTCGGTGTTGATGTTGTGAGGCTCTTGCTTTTGAGTATTTTATCTGTGTTCATGGCATGATATTTATTGTTTTCCATGTACAGCCTGTCCTCATAGTAGGCCCTTGGGCAGAGCAACTGTGCCCTTCTCCTAGCTGGTGTCCCATAACAATGTTGCAGAACAGGCAGGTTTTTTTGGGTTGTGCTAAAAATAGTGCTATACACAGTATATAGCTAATAAAGCAGTTCATCCGTCTGATATATAGCAGATGCTTTGAGAAAGAGCCATCTGAAAGATCTCAGAATTAAATGAAGCATTTCTGTGTTGGTTGTTTCAATGGTTTGCTTAATACAAGAACACTTCTGCTGTCAGGGAATTATTAATTTCTTTAGTGCGTTTTTAAGCCTTTAATTATATTAAAATATTAGCTGTCGTAATATTTGAAGCTTAAAGACCTTGTACATTTATCATACTTGTTGAAGGGAAAATTAAAATAATTTTGGTATTTAGATATTGTAATTTTCCTGTATTCTTTGAGTAAATATGAGTCAGGTGGGATTCAATAAAAATAAATAGGATTTGACACTTTCTGCTCTATGCCAGGGGAATGCAGCCAGTACAATACACTAATTTAGAAAGCCTGTGTTAGCATAACATATTTACTTGGTGATCTTAGAATATTTTTTTCCTCTATAATTTCTCAGCATTGAGTGGATGATGCTTTAACATGACCTAGTTATGTTGTTTGCAATCCTCATGATACAAACCTGATGTCACAAAAAAAATACAAATGCATATACCAACCTTTTTGCATGTAGACCTTTTATTTTTTTATAGTTAGTAGTAAATTTTCTCCCCAGTATTTGTCAAATTGTAATGTGGTCAGCATAATTTTCATCAGTGTGTTAGAACTTGCTGTTACCCTTATAATTCCATAGAGAACATGCAAGTGAATGCTTTCCCTACGTCCTAGAAAGAGAGTCCTAAAGTGCAAGAAAATCAAACAAAACGGGAATGCTCTTAAAGTACCTGAAGATTGAGAGATAAAAACAGTCTCCATCTGTTTTGTCATTTAAACACCTTACACTACCTGGAATGGGGCCAGAGGACCAAAGAGCATGAGTTTTTCAATAGTGGAGAATCACAGGTCAGATTTCAAACCAGAAATTATTATTCTTAGAATATGGGAGGAAGGCGAATTTCTTCATGGGCAGCAAATCTCTGCTGTCAGGCTTAGGGTAGGAGCTGAAGTGGTTGCGCAACTGTTTTCCACATACGGGTTCGTGCCCCCCCTTTGCCTTTATGTGGTTTTGTTACTAAGTCTCTGTTCTCTCACCGTGTTCCTGGGAGCAACGCTAAATTTGTTGGGTGTGTGGTGCCCTTCCCAGTGGGAGGAGAGGGAGGCTGGCTGCAGATGGTGAACATCACATCACTGTCAAGTGCGTAAATCTCCCCCTGAGGGCATAGGTAGTCATAGATGTGAACTGTTGTGCCTAAGGTTATAAATAAAAGCAAAACCCAGGGAAGATTTGGCTACTGTCTGGCCCTAGGATGAGGATGGTTACTCAAATGGACCTTGAGTCAGCTCAAGGTCCTTCAGTGAAACCATGAGTGTCAAGAACCTTTGCTGTTGTACCCAGTGCTGGAGTTTGCAGGAGGTTTTACCCCTGGACTGTCTGTGGTTCATAGTAGGGCCTTGTCTTCACTCTCCCTGTTCAGGCAGGATGCTGTAGTATGTGCTGGCTGTCATGCCAGTCATGGGTGGTGCCTCTCATGAGATACCCATCATGGGATTGAACTCTCTGATGAAAGGTGCTTTGTAGTCCCTGGAAGTAGATGTGTCTTAGGACATCTCAAATTGAGTTCAACAGCTGATCCTTTCGAAGGCTTGAAAACCTCCATCCATAGACTTGCTGCAAAATGGTCCATGTTGACTTAGGAGCGGAGACTGAGGGTAGTATCTGTGGATGTCTGTGCTGGGGGTGAGGAAGGGAGGTAGGAGCCCAGCTAGCCACAGCTGCAGTGGATTGTCAGAGTGAAATTCTTCTGCTGCCTTCTCTTCTACTTGTCCTTATTATCACACTGGGAGATTACTTCATGCTTGGGGGGTAGAGGAAAGTTGGAGATTGTAAACAGGAGCCAACCTGGGGCATATTTAGTCTTAAGCACCTGCTTTTTTGATAGATGCATATTGCTTGGAGACAGTATTGCAGACATCTAAGCAAAAGGTTTTCAGTAAGGTTGTGAAATAATGGCATGGCTCTGCCTTAGAGATGCTGAGCACCCATCGTAGGCTTAGAAAGTGCAGGGCTGTTTTCACAACATGCAATTATGTTAACAAAATAAAATTCTGGTCTCCTTTCCCTGTGGAGCTTCATCATGCATTGTATGAAAAGACCTAGAAAAGCTGGGGAGCACAGCATATGGTTGACAGCACAGCCTTTTAGAACTCCAATCATCAATGTGATCTAAAAAGATAAAAGTGAGATGGTGAAGTAGCTGCCCTGAGCCAGATTCTTATCAAAAAATGGATTGCTCAGGGTATTGTAACCGAGCTCCTCTGTGGAAGGGTCTGTGTTGGATTTCACAGCCTGCACCCCCAACACATGCCTCACTACCTACCTACCTACTCTCTGGGGAACATGTTTTGTTCTTAGGCAATAAGGGCATGGAAGAAACAAAGTATATGGCGTACAGGACAGGCTGTTTCCAGCAATCCTATTTGAGTGTTGTAAAGCTGAGGTCTTTGGGACACCAGCCCTTCCTGAAGATGAGTCAGAGCATTTTTAAGTGGAATTCTGTAGGAAAAAAAACCCCAAACCAGCTTAAAACAAGTTAAAAGCTCTAAATTGCTGGGTGCTGCACGTCAGGAGGGGGTGCAGGCAGGGCCGACTGTGCTGTTACCATCCCTGTGGAGGAAGGGTCGGGGAGATGTAATTTTTAGAGGCTTCCTCATTGTGCGGAAGTACCAGCGAGAGGGAATCTTCCCTTAGGAGCAAGGTTCATCCTGTAAACCTGTGCTGCCTGCAAATCCCACTTGTCTTTCGAAACATATCCTTGAGCCTGTTTCATTATGCAAGAGACTGTTTGTCTAACAGCCTTTGTGCAGAGTTTGTTTTTTTCTTCCCCGAAGTTGTGTAGGATGTTACGTGGTGAGCTCCCATGCTCTGTGCTTTTAGAAACTGGAAAGGGATCTATTGGTGAAAGGAGCAAGATTTAAATTGATGGCATAGCATTTCCCGCCTGCTCCTGTGTGCCTCTCTGCCTCCAAGGAGATCAGGTAGTTGTGCGTTTGGAATGAGTCTTTGCACCAAGCTGCAAATCATCTGCCCGGGGTTTCGTTACCGCCTTCCCTGTCTTACTGTCTCCCTGACGGCAGCCTACTTCTGCATTATTTAGGAGAGATTCCCTGAGTTTAAAAAAAAAAAAAGAGTTAGCAAAAGATAACTACTTCCAGTGTCGAGCTTCTCTTTTATTTTTTTTTGCCTCCTTGTGACTCTAACTGCGTGCATGGTCTTATCATCTTTATGATGGGGTGTGAGCAACTGACCTCGGTTAAATGACCTGTAAATTACTGGCCACACAGGAGCAATCCCTGGTCTACTGGGCAGTCAGTGGCTTGAGTGCCTCTACCTAGGGAGAGGCTTTCCTGGCATCAGTCAGAGTAATATTGAAATATAAGATAGCATTGCTTGGGTGCTTTCAGTTTTTACTGTTGGAGGAATATTGTGAAGCACCTTTAGAAGTTGCCATTTTATATTTACCTCCAATTGTAATAATAAGATGGCAATTTAGATGTCGATGATGGTTGTTTCCTGATCTCTGGAATCTGCTGCATAGAATCTGTAAATCTGGATCTTCTAATTTGATCCAGCCTAAGTAACAATTGGATGGTGTATCTGGAGTGTCCATAGCAGGATGGCTCCTTCAGTCTCTTCCCAAAACAGCTTACTTGGCTGTTATATGGGGAGTGTTGCTGTACAAAACATTGTGGGTATGGTTGGAAGTTAGTGTTCCCAAAACGGGAAGGGTGGCTGAGCTGTTGTTCAGGTATTATTTCTCATACATATGGCTTTGGGGACAGACTAGAGGCAATTGCTTTCATTGTTTCAGTTGCAGGCTCCTTTACTAGTGACTGCTTATTTACTGCAGTGAAGATATTTTCCTCTGAAACACTCAGACTATCAGTTGTTACCTCTGCTTTAAATGTTCTAGATTTTTTTTCCTCCTGCCTTATGAGTTTAGAGCCATCTGAATAATTCCACTGATTTTGGTACGGAATTCGTTTGCTTTTGGAGAGCAAGTGTGAATGCTGGATTCTTACAGCTCTGGCTTCAGTGACAAAAGGCAGGATAGCAATTTGCCGGTAGTCCCAAAGCTCTGCTAGGGAAGAATAATGGAATCTGTTGGGAAAAAGTGTGGGATGTGCAACAAAGGCAGAGGTGAGTGCTAACTCAGGAGGTTGCATTGAAGAATCTTCTGGAAGACATTTAATTGATTAGGTTTTGTTACGTTACTGAAGAGCAAAGTTTGAATGCAGTCAAGTAATGAATGGCATATTGATAAGAAACTCAGAGTGGTATTGTTTTTCATGGGTTTCCCTGACGGTTTCTATGGGGACAAAGACGCATTTCCCGTCCGAGTGCTGCTGCTGCCCTCTGATTGCACTTCTGTGGTTTCATTCACTAGTAATGGGAAAGCATTCATAGGCAGAATAGCTTCCCCTTTTTAAATAGCCATGATTCAGGGCTGTATTTTTTTTAATGCATTAAACTAATGCAGTGTTTTATCAATGATCTGATAGACTCATAATGCTCTTTTTCCAAGTGCTTATTCGGGGTCTGCATTAAAACTTGAAGTTATGTGCTGTAATTACGTAAGCGTTGGCAAAAATCTTTGTTGCTCTACAGTATGTGTTCAAAGGGATTCTCATCTGGCTGTGGCAGTAGCTTACATTTGAACTTCAGGGATTAATTTTGTTGCAACTGTTTGTCGAGCTCAAATGCTGGTGCTTTTGGAAAACTTTTTTCTCTTATGAGGATCCTTTAGTTGACTGATGTGAGTTAATTATTTAGAGAATGAGAGTTTTTTTAGAGAATTATTTTTGTTTGTCCTTTTTCTTCTCTGTGATGGGAGGCACTTCAAAGTCGATTGTGATTTCACATCTTCATGTTTGGCTTTTGCCGTAACAAATGTCAAATTTCGGGTTGTCCACTTACTCTGCAGTTGGATGCACTCTCCACCCTGTGGGGAGTTCTGTGGAGGTTCTGTATTCTCAGAATCAACTTGTAATTTTCAGGGTCTGTTTGTTGCTGTTGCCTTTTATTCCTTTTCCTGGAATATTTGATTTCAGTGCTTTCAGAGAGAGATAGAGTGTGGGGGAGAGAGAGATTGCTTCTCATTCAGTGTGTCTCTGTATTTCTGTTTATTTAGGCCTTGAGTCCCCTTTTTCCCTTTCCTCTCCCTACTCCCTGCCTGCTGTCCCCTCACAAAAAAACGAACCCAAAAAACTCGCTTGCAGAAAACACAGCTCTTTTAGGCAGTGCTTGAAATGCGGAGGAAGGGAAGACCAGCGGAGCTGGAAGCTGTTTCTCGCAGAGATGGAGTGCTGTGCACTGGGAAATAGCAGCTCCTGAGCCAGACTGCTCCTTTTTGATTGCCTTAAAAGACGTGAAGTGACTGCTAAAAGGGGAGTGAGAGTTGCCGTGTACACCTGCGCAGTACCCAGTGGTAGCACTGCACAGACTGCGTTCCGTCTGCGAGGCTGAGGTGGGTGAAGTCATCTGTCACTGAAAATGGGCTGCAGTGGGTCTGCCCAGCCCCAGTCCTGGCTGGTGGTTAGGGGTGCTGGCAGAACCACCCTGTGAGTTCTTTCTATTGCCAGCTGTGTCAAGTCAGACAGCCCTTCCTGTACTCCTGTGTTCTCCTTGCTGTACAGATGGAAAAGCTGTGTTGTCATCTACTGCAAAGACACTGGGCTTTACAAATGAAAGTGGGAACCACCCGAGTTGTGTCTGGGTGTAACTGGGAGAGGAGAAAGCCGTACTGAGGCCATGCAGCTGGCAGTGCGTGCTCAGGGGATGCAGGCCCTTCAGTCTGCCAGGGAAGTGCGTGCCTGGTGCTGCGGGAGCACTGCCTGCTTGCAGAGGAGCCATTTCACCACTTGCACCTTCCACACAAGGGTGCTTCTGATTGTGAGGGTTTGGGGGCTGACCAGGAGGAAGAAGACTGAAGGTTGTGTTTTTGTTTAATTTGGAATCTTTTGTTTCCTCAAAGCCTGTCAGCTCAGCAGGATGAAAAACCCAGTTTTGAGTGTTTTTTTCATTTGTCCACAGCTTACAGAGGAGCAGGCAGATAAGGGCCAGCTGTTGTTCCATTTGCTTGCTTAAACAAAACCCGCTGTATCATGTGGAGGCTGCAGCACCTTTTAAGAAAAGCAAGCCGGGGATATGGCTTTTGTGTGCTGCTTCTGTTTTATTATCAAGAAATTACTTATTTTCTTGGAAAAAAATATGAATTTTTGACACACCTTGCAGTCTGCCCTCCGTGTCCGTTATAGGAAATAAGAGATTAGGGAATTCCAGTAATTTTATGTAATATAAAAGCTTCTAATTGAACTGTTTTTCTAAAGTCTTTGGCAACTCCCAGAAATGTAAAATAGGATGGGAAAGTAAACAACATTTCCCTGTGCGATTGACACTAGGATGGCAGGCAAGTGTGTGTGTGGGGGTGAATTCCCTCCTGGAAGTTGTTTATAAATAGCCTGCTCTGCCCCACTCCCTGTGTGTGTGTTCTGCTTCTGTTAGTTAGCAGGAGTGAGTCGATGCTTTCCTGTCTGGCAGTTCAGTGACTTAATGCATGTTTGAGTAGCTGGCCTCACTGTTTTATTGCTACACATGCTTTTCTATGGAAAAACTGAGGTGGGCAATGCAAATGGAACCACAACTCATGTCCCTGCCTTCCCTTTCATTTCCTCTTCTCTGTTCTCTGCCCTCTTTGGCATGTTTTTTTCCTCTGGGTGTTTCTCCTTGCTGCTCTCCCTATGCTGTGCAGGTGCGGGAATGTGTCAAAGCTGAGCACTGTGAAAGGACTCTTCTCAAGTCACTCTCCTGTTGTGGACCCTCTGCTTTGTGTACAGAGGGAAATTTCTGTGGTCTTGGTAATTGTAGTTCAGTTTCTCCTTGCAGCCTACTTCCTGTGTGAGGCACTGCTGCTGTAAAGTATTGTTTGAGTGCTAATGAGGGGGTTCTCCATGGCCAGATGAAATTAATGAGGAAGCAGGTGTGTTGAGCAAAGCCCATCAGCACTGAACTGGAGGAGCAAACACTGGCCTATTTCAGGAGAGAAGGAGCTGGCCTGACACACTGTGCTTGGGAGCCAGGTATTTGGAGTTCTGTATTTATGACTTCCTCATTTGGGGCACATTGCCAGAGGGGCTTTCACCTCTGCTAGTAAACGTATCTAGCTGTTGAAAAGGTCCAAGTGTCGTGAAATTTTATGGCACAGTTGCCTCTGGAGTAGTCCATGGAGTAAAATGCTCTTCTGTTGGTTCAAAGAAGATAGGGCTGAGCTGCCTTGGAACTAAGTCTAAGCCAAAGCTGGCCCAGATGTCTTTTGCAGCTCAAGCTCAAGCAATGTTGTCTTCAGTAAACATTAAAGAAACAAGGCTCTCCTTGTCTATTTTAATGTCTGTTAAGTTATGTGCTTTAGTCAAGAGACACAAGTTCTGCTTTCTGGGATGGAATTCAGTCCCTGCCTGTGAATGTCTGTGGTATGGGAACATGACCATGGCACAGGGCTGAGAGTGATTGTAACAGATCTGTGGGGTTGAGGGATGAGGGCAGTAATACCCAAAGTTGAGTTACGTCCCCAAACTGTTTTAAGGAATGTCTGCACTACTGCTAGGTCACTCTCCCATCCCAAGGCACTGGACAAGCCCTATTGCATTATAGTGATTCTGTTCTCAAAACCATCCTTTCCTGGGAAATAGTCTAAAGGTTACTTGGTAATCCTTTGGATGCCTCCAACAGGGACAGACTGTTAAATATAGATACAGCCCCTAGCAGTGAGAATTGAAAGGAAAGCAAGGTTATGTTCATCTAGTGCTATGACAAGCAGCTCTGCATCTTTTTTTCTGCTCCTGTGTGATATCCATAAGGGAAGAAAATTCTCTTGCAGAGATAATTACTGCAGCACAATGACAAGTTCACAGTGCTTTGCAGGCAGCAGGAGTTTGCAGTCTAGATAAGGCATCGCTGTCATCTTTGCAACTCCTTTGCCAGCTTCTCTGTTCATTCCAGTGTGAGGAGCTCCTCTGGCTCACCTGGGTAGATAAGCTTGCTGTTAATCTTGGTCTTCAGCTCACCTGATCTCCCTTTGCCCAAAAGTCTATTTGGGAAGACTGAAATCTGTTAAAAGTGTTCTCTCTTAATTTCTCTTAAAATTGCTGGGGTAAAGGAAAATTTTTGTTTGTTAGAGGGATCATTTAGGCTCAGAGTGACCATTCTAATACTGTTAAACCTTTTGGAATTACAGGTGTATGAAGCAGCTTTGCCAGCGTGAAGGTGTCAAAATAACCTTGTGTAGTTAGGACTGGGTTTGTATTTGGGCGTGAATCTTTCATGGGTACATTAGAGTGCAGCCAGGAGAGAAAAGGTCTTGAGGTTTATGTCTCCTTTTGGAGATCTTGTCTATGTAAAATTAACCAAAAGGATGAATATGGCACTTCCTTTTCTCTTTTTTAGAGATAAACTTTTTAGTGAGTTTACTGGACATAACTGTATTTGAAATCTTGTAGCTATCTGTGTGGCAGTATTCTCTCTATGTCTCCAATATCTCTAACCAGGATGGAAGAGACAATATCAATTATCTGTAACAACTGCTGCGAGTGGGATTTTAAAGTGATTCACTTCTACAGTTGTCAAATTTTGTAGAGTATGACTATTACAGCCATGTAATTGCAACAGCCAGAATTTGTGTTCGGTGTTTGCTTATCTTGATAGTGTTGTTTTTTTTTTTTTCCCCTCCACAGGACTAGAGTGAAATTGGAAAGCCTAGAAGATGCTTATATTTTAAGAGGAAACGATGACTCTCTTTCTGATAAGCATGGATGCCCAGCCTACGTGAGTCCAGAGATCTTGAACACAAATGGCAGCTACTCTGGCAAAGCAGCGGACGTATGGAGTCTAGGTGTCATGCTTTATACCATGCTAGTTGGACGCTATCCTTTCCATGACATTGAGCCTAGTTCCCTCTTCAGCAAGATCCGTCGTGGGCAGTTTAACATTCCAGAAACTCTATCCCCTAAGGCAAAATGCCTCATACGTAGCATACTGCGTCGAGAGCCATCAGAAAGGCTGACTTCACAGGAAATTCTGGACCATCCATGGTTTTCTACAGATTTTAATGTATCGAATTCAGGATATGGTGCTAAGGAAGTATCAGATCAGCTGGTGCCTGATGTCAACATGGAGGAAGACTTGGACCCATTCTTTAACTGAGCACAAAGACTGGTGTTCAGAAGGTACACAACCTGGAGATGGACACATGAAGGAGCCCTTCCTGACCACGTTCAATCACATCCTGCATCAGCCTAGCTTGGTAGCAAAAGACACTCAGAGGTCCTCAGATTGAGAAGGAACCTCCAACAAGGAGCTAATATAACAAATGTAGCATGGGGACAGACTGGGGGGGGCGGGGGGAGCTTGCTATCAGGTTAGATTGATTTGGAGGAGAAAAGGCAGCATGGAGCAATTGTAGCTTCTCACCTTTTTGGAGCCAAGGAGACTGCACATGCCAATTCTGGTGCAGCTGTATCACTCCTGTTTCTGTTCCATTAAACACAGTGGTAACTCACAACAAATAGAAACTTTTGCCTCAGATCACATCTTGGCATCGCACTGTTAGATATTTAACTTCAGCCATTATTCAGGGAAAATACAATTGGCTAACTTTTTTAATCAGATGTCTAATAATTAATGGGATTAATATAAGAAAAAAATTAGGTGCACAAAGACGGACATGAAAAGTGGGTGCTAAAAACAAGCAAAATTTCAGTTCATGTCTCTTGATTGCTATTTTCAAGTCATTTCTTCTAAATAAACTACTTAATATTCTTGTCAGGAAATGACATTTTAATGCTTTGTTCCCTTAAGGGGAAGTAACTGTCATTTAACAGGCTGTTCTGTTTTGTGTCAAATGGTTTGTTGCAGGAAGCTATTATAACTCGAACTTCCAGATGCATTACTGCTATAATAGGGGGGAAAAAAAGAAAAGAAGAAAACTGTTTAATTTTTTTTTAAAGATATGAGATACTGGCTTCCATATCTGCCATGCTGCACGTATATGACTAGAGAGGGCAGAAAGCCCTTAATGGTGTCTTCATCTGAGACCTAATCTCTTCTTTACTGACTGGCCCATGTGTAAATAGAGGGCTCTTTATTATTGAAAAAGAGTATTTGTGGGTTTTTTTCTTTGAATTCCTTTAAACTTGGGAAAATAATTGTTTGGTTTTGATTTTTGTTTATGTCCAGACTAAGAAATAAGAGGGTATTAATAAGCTGAACATTTATATTACAGATATTCCTCTTGAAACATACACAGTAATATGCACCTTTTGTATTGTCAAGACTTATTCTATTTATTGAAGAAAATGTCACAGTAGTGATGTATTAAGCCAGTACTTCAATTACGGGTTGACTTGGGATGACATGTTACATGCTGTAGTTAACACACTTCTTTTCTGTTCAGGTATTTCTGTCCCTAAATAACTTTTTATTTAGCTTCTTTTTTTTTTCTAGATAGCTTTATTTGATTTAGACTGGCAAATGTTTTTATTACTGCTTTTATATTGCTGTATGATATTGAAATCTCTTGGCATAAATATTTGTGTTTCCAGTACCTCAGTTGTTCTGATATTACTGCCTGTATACGTTTTGTGAAGTGGTCATGTTTTTTGGGTAGGTACATGTGGACTCTGTAGTATGTAAATGTTACTTGAATTTGTGCTTAATTATAGTATGTGGCATGTGCGTACAGCTACTTGGCATTTGACGTATGGATGCTATTTGCCTGCCTTGCAGGAAAGTAATGGTCCCACTCTCAAGAGGATGTTTCACAGTTCTTTATCAAGAGACAAAGCTAGCTGCAGCTGACCTGCCTTGGTTCTATTTTGGTAACTAAGAATATAAAGGAGTAATGTTTTTACACTCTGAAGATGGTGCTGTGTCAAGAAGGACTTTTTTTTTATTTTATAAGTACCTTATAGGAGGAAAGATTGGTGATGTGCATGGTGGGGGTTTACTGCCTCTGGTGCTTTGTCATGTATTTGGTTTAATGTTTTTGTCCTAATCTCTTCAATAAATAAAATTGTGCATATTTAACTAAACTTCAGTGGTGAACAGTATTCTTACTGAATGTCTGAGGTGCTGCAGGAGTTTTCTGCGTTAGGATCATTCAGCTGGTATTTTTTGTGTTGCTAACAAGCTCTTGCCAGTCCCATGAGCTGAGAAAACTTAGGACTTATATTTATTTACAAAGTAACATTGTAAGCCTTTTCATCAGAAATTTTGCCATTTGCTATGAATAAACTGGCTTTTATTTTATTTTCTTTTGGCTTGTCCGTTCCTCTTACCAAGCCCATTTACCTGCTTCAAGAAGGGTATTGAAATGTCGTAAGAACTTTGGTGGTGGGAGGCTCTTTGGCTGATGAAGAGAGGTACCAAAATGGAGTGAGCTGGTATTTGCACTTTCCAAAATCACAGGGCAATGTGCATCTTGCATTTGCAGCTCAATTCCAGACAGGATGGATCTGAATTAGCACCTCCTGATTTCATGTCTTTTATTTAAGGCCAGATTCTGTTTCTGTCATTCACCTTAATAATTAATTATTAATAATTAATAATAATGCAGGCAGTGGCATCATATATAAGAGCATGTGGGGTAATAAGGTGCTTTGTGAGCATAAGGCAGGACAGATGAATCCTGGTCTATTAAAAAAGACAGTTTGAACTAGGCTTTGATTTGAACCACAGTGCAGGCTGTTTTCAGCCCCTTTGTAGTTTGAAAAAGCTAGAGGTAGCTGACAGTCACCCTTTAAGAAACCCCCCAGCCCCAAGACTCCCCACTGCAAGATAAAGATAATTGCACCAAAACTGCTAGCACAGGGTTCACTGTCAGCCTGGCTAACTTTGAACTACATGGTTTCATCCTAGGTAATTCCATGAGAATTAAAACTGTTGATTATAGCACCAACCAGAAATGTTATTAACATGTAGGAACACTTGAAGATCAGTTTTTAAATGATTTATATGCCTGCAGCCAAAGTTTAAATTACTTGAAATTCTTTCAAATCAAACTCCCACAATAAATGTGCTTTATAGAATAAAAGCAGATTGTAATCAGTCATAGAGAGAAGGGGAGCACTGAGGATTTCCCTCTCCCCCACTAAAACTTATGTGAACAGCTTCTGTTCTGTTTGGGTGGAAGTAGTTAGACCTTATTTTTCAGCAACCTGCACACTTGTTTTTTCATTGCCAGTAATTATACAGAAAATGCAGCTGACTAATGATTGCTCATTTTCAGTGAATTTTTTATTTTGAGGATAAAGCTTTCTTGGTTCTGCTGCAGAGGAATCCTTTGGCAGCTGAAGTCAGTTTTACAAAATGCTGAAGGGTGTCTTCTTTTTGGAGCTTCCTTTTTCCTAAAGCTAAACCCAAGATTGGGATTTGTGATTCTGATTCCTGGCTCTTTCTTTTTACTTCTGCTTCATGGGCGCTGCTAGTCAAGTACACAGGTATAGGTTTGCTTGCTGCAGAAATGCTTCGACAGCTTTCTTAGTGCTGCTCAACCCTCAGTTTGGGTAGCAGCTGCAGTGGGATTCAGGATTTTGGCGAGCAGACTGTCAGATAGTTTTAGCTGCCTCTCAGTCCTGGGGAAAAGGATGATCATCTCACAACTGTGCAAAGTGAAAAGCCATGTCTACAAAAAAAACCATTTCACAGAATATGACCCCATGGCAGGCTTTGGAAGCCCTCCAGCCCCTCCTTCTCCTCTACCCTTCCCAACTGAAAAAAAAGTTTTGGGTTCTTTTACTACAAAATATATTCTGTCGGTGCAGCGCTGTGTGATTTCAAGCTACCATCTTTTCTTCAGAACTGCACAAACAAGTGACAATTATTCCTTTGGCACCATGATGTCATATAACCTGATCCCTTAGCTTTGCTGAGGTGTGCATGTGTTATGGAGATAAATAAATCAATTAAAAATGCATTCTCTTGTAGATGGAATAACGCTGGTAAACTTGTGTTTCTGGAAGGAAAAAAATAAACTAAAAAAGACCAACCCAAGACTCTTGAACTCCAAACTGCGCTTTCCTGGCAATTGGAGAGGAAGGGGATGAAATGTGATGCCAAGGAACAATTATTAAGAAGGGAAAAAAATCATACTCTTCATCCTGAAATGATTGTGTTGAAATTTGGAAATGTCTGAGTGAGCTCTGTGACTAATAGCATAATGAATACCAAAAGAATTAGTAATAATCAGTTCTTTATTCTCAAAGTTTTGGCTAAGATTTCTATGAAAAACTTGCTAATTTAATAAGTGACAGTCTAGCTAACAACTTAACTAGCTTGCAACTTTCCTATTCTTTCAGTAGAAGCAAATGTTGAAAATTGGTAACATAATGAGACAAATTGAAATCAAAGTGTAAGTAAAGTGGGGTATACATGACCTGTAATATGGTATAATTCCCCTGGAACAGGAGAAAAAGCTGAGGAAAATTTCTTAAGAAAACCCAAACAAGAAACCAAAAAAACCTTTAAATCAGGCCAGTTCTGCCACTGAGTTTTGCTTTTCCCAATCTTTTTGAGAGGAACGTTCTTGATATCAGTTTCCATGCCTCCATTTTGACATCTGAATTAAGCAAATGTGGGCTATTAGAGTGAAATTTTGATCCTTCAGAGATGCCTCTCCGGAAGCCTGTATACAAGTTTGGAACTCTAGGCCATATTTGACTTGTAAAATTTTATGTATATTGGTGAGTGTATGCATATGTGTGGAAAAATATTTTTACAGTGATGGTAGCCTAAATTCTGAGATACTAATTTGACATTATTTGCACTGATATAAATGAGTAGAATCTGTTTCTTAAGGGCCTAGATAGGCCTGACTTCTGTACTGAGAAGTGTCATTTATTCTTTATATTACTCAATTTACATTTGTTTAGACTCCTTTCAAAAACTGGCTCAGTACAGGAGTGGATCTCATTGTTCTGATTCTCCTGCCTCCTTCATCCAGCATCTGTAGCCAGCAGGGCAAAAGGAAATAACCTTGGTGTGGCAGCTTGTAGAAAGTAATAGGTTAGTTGCTGCTGTGCTTATTTCTGCTCAAGAGGTTAAGGCATTGCAAAGCTGGTGCTGACATCATTCCAAGCATACAAAAAGCTGACGTCAGTGGCACAGTCTATTGCAAGGTGTTTATCTCCATCTGATTAGGCTGGCAAAATGTGTACTGAGAAAGCAGCACACAAAGAAGGAAACTCTGTTTGTCCATGCTTCCCACTCGCCCTGACATCAGAGTCAGTCCTGGAAAGACTGAAACATGTTGATAAGGCTCCTATAAAAATCTGTGGTCCTACCATTAGGCAGGACTTTTTTCCATCTAAATCTCCAAGCATCAGTGTTGAGCACACAATTTATTGCAGGTGGGTGTTGGGCAGCCCCTCCTTGCAGAGGAGTCCAAGTCTGAACTTCTGGTGTTCTCAAAGCCCATCAAAGTGACAAAATAAGAAGGGGTGCTATGACACAGAATATAAACACTCGTCTTCTGCCTGCTCACCTAAGTGTGGGCCACTGGTCAGCAGAGAATGGCTGCTGGCTGGCTGGTGGGAGGCTGCTGGCTCTGGCTGTTGCCCTGCCTGCAGCACCTGCCCGTTTCCCCAACAGTTGCTTCATCTGCTGACCCTGCAGAACATGCAGACAGCACCAGCTGCTGCCATGGAAGACCAAGCCATGCTGCCTCTGTTTCTCTCATCTGCTGGGATGTGCTGTACCTGTGGAGTAAAGCAACAGAAAGCAAATATCTTCCTTCAGCTGTGACCAAACCTACTCTTATAAACAGAGACTTCCACCCGTAACCTTGAATCACAGAATGTGCTGACCCCCAAGGATCGTCGAGTCCAGCTCCTGGCCCTGCAGGGCACTGTCCCCGAGAGTCACACCCTGTGCCTTAGAGCATTGTCCTAACACTTCTTGAACTCTATCAGGCTTAGTGCTGCAACCACTTCTCTGGGGAGTCTGTTCCAGTGCCCAACCACCCTCTGGGTGAAGAACTTTTTTCTGAAATCCAATCTAAACCTACCCTGACACAATTTTAGACCACTCCCTCAGGTCCTGTCACTGGTCGCCGCAGAGAAGAGCTCAGTGCCTGGCCCTCCTCTTTCCCTCCCGAGGAAGCTGTAACTGCAATAGGCGCTCCTCTCAGTCTCCTCCAGGCTGAACAGACCAAGTAAGAGGACACCTAGCAACAGTGTGCTCTATGGATCAAGCCAAATTCTTCAAGGTGTGGGGCAGAGCTGGCTGTCTTATTTCTACTCATGCTGAGACCTAACTTTTTTTAATTCCAAATGAGTTCATTGTTTCTCTCATAACAGTGTATGATTAAAATTCGGTTTAATTCAGTCCCTGGAAATAAGGAAAAAGTTTAGACAGAATTAGAATTAGTCAGAATTAGAATATCATAGATTGAAAAAGGTGTCAAATTCCATGCATTTGAGGTTTAATTTTAAAAGCTCAGTATCAGCCTGCTGGAAGAGGAGAGTTCGGGCTTACTGGTCATCAATGGGCTTTTTATTGTTTCATATTGTGTTTATTTCTACTTCCTCCTATGTGTAATCACCACAACAGAAGATTATTGGTAATTTCTAAGTGTATTTCATTACTAATTTTAGTTTTCACATTAGCAAAAACAAGTCTGATCCATGCAAACAGCGTTTAGAGATGCTGTAAGATGGAGTGTATCTGTGGGTAAAAATCACAGCTCTTCTGGCTACTGAGTTTCTGACAGGGCTCCAGCTGCATTAGGGTAAAAGGACTTTACTACATAAAAACTTTTTATTAGAATAAACGTTGCTTCAAAAATTACATAACATGCCTACTCTCCTTGGTAGCTCAAATCAAGGCAAATCAAATCAAGATGCTCAAGATGAGTAAGTACATGCATATTTTACCAGTTACTTTTTAAAAACTCTCTAATTCAGTCAAAGGAACATATCTTGGAAGAGCAATAGCCTGATTGCAACAGAGAATTTATGGCAGAGAAAAAAAAATTTTTTTCCTTTTTTTTCCCTATTCAACTTGACGAGAAATGTTGACAAATCCATTTTCTTGGTACTGTGTAGATTATCGAGTCTTTGCCCTGTCTGAGGAGCTGTTAACATGAATAACCAGTGATCTCATGTAACCTCAGGACAGCAGTGAGATTTGTCAGAAAGTTTGCAATGTGCTGTCTTTAATTTTAAAAAGGAACATCAGCAACATGAAATGCATGATTCAGAGAAATCCAGTGACATTTTGCTATTGTCTGCGGCTGATAAAACTGGAGTAGTCAACGTAGCCTGATTTCATCCCTGTTAATTGATCAGGCCACTGGGATAACCCACATTTTACTGCAGGATGAAATTTTTCCTGGATAAATTTAGCTTTGTGTAGAAAGCCGGGACAAGGTCAAGGTTGCATTTATGTCCTCAGAGCACACAAGATGCAGAGTGATTGTGCCCTTCCTCTTTGTTTTTTTCCTCTTATGAGTGGTCTTTCTGCACAGGTAAAGGTAGGGAAGATAATGCCCTTTTCCCCTTGTGTAGAAGAAACATTGCCGAGCTGTTCCAGAACAATACTCACACCAACCTGTCAAGGACCAAGTGGTATTTTGGGTTCTGCTTATTTGCTATTTGAGCAAGGGGGGTGCTGTACCTTATATTTTCCATCCAGCATGCTGGGATTGTACAACTGATTTTGAAAAATGACATGATTTAACAAGTTCTTCTCCTTCTTCCACAGTTCTTTTTCAACATCATCATCCCTATTTTCTGTAGTTAATTATTGCTGAGGAAATTAGGTTTTTAGGTTTTGGATAGTCTTGCCTATAAATAGGTCTTGAAGATAAAAACCATAACAAATACAGGGTGTTTTATGCAAGCAATCATAGACTTTTGGTATCCGTTTTCTAAAATTACAGAACAAAAATGAAAATCCCGAGGTCATTCTGTTTAAACAGTTTTGTCTTCTGATTTTTTCCGCTCTGCCAATACACTTGACTTTTATTTAGGACAGCTGCAATTGTAAGTGACACTTGCTACCATGGGGTTTATGCTGCCAGGTCACTCAGAGTGCATTTGGAGGCCACCATGGTGAGCACACCATAGAAATAAGAGAGAAATATGTGTGTTTTGTATTATATCCAAAGGCTATCTATCTCATAAACACCAGACTTTTCTAAAGGGTAGAAGGCTTCTCATCTTTTTTCTAATAGTAGATGGGATTAAGAGACTCTGAATGTTGCTGCTCCCATCCATAAGTAATGTTTCCAATATTGTAGCTGTTGGATGCAAATTGTTCAGAGAAGTGGAAAGAAGTGTCTAAACTACATTTTTCTATACTTCTTTGCAACTTCTTGACACCATCGATTTACTGTGAGTTCCAGCCAGCTGAATCAATAACAGATCTAATCCCCAGAGACCTGGGAAAGACCTTCTTTCAGGAGGTTAGTAGATAGGCTATGGGCTTCATTGTCTGGGGTGGAATCATCATGCTCTTGCTGCAGAACTAGACCAAAGACTCTGATATTTAGGGCAGTTTTAAAGCTTGTTCCAAGATTGTTTTCACAAGAAAAGGTTACCCTGTCAGACCACAGCAGGGGAGATTGACCGCACTTCTGAAGTCAGTATAGTCAAGCCCAAGCTTTGTTCTGCTCAGCTCTTAAATCAAGTTCCTTGCAGAGGGGCACAGAAACCCACTGCCAGCTTTACATGTAACAAGGAGGACAAAGACAAGATTCAGACTATCTAATGCTATTGAAGCTGAAAGTAATGGGCTTACACAAGTGGAATTTGGGGGTAGGATTTGTCCAGCTAAATGCTGACAACTATATTTCTCTCTGCTGACTATAAAAGGAGCTCAGCATGACTAGCTCAGGCATAGATGTCTCAAGTTAAATGGGAATAATTCTCCCTGCTTGCCAGAGCCCGATTGGTTTGCATACACAGAAGAGTCTTTTTCCCTTTGAGATACACCAGGTATCCGAGACGTCCACACAAGACTTACAGATGGGAGACAGAGGCTATGGAAGAAAGACCTCTTGTGAAGAGACAGATGGAAGTGTGGTGGGCTGCCCTCAAGCATCTCAAATGGCAGTGAGTGGACACATCTATATGGACATCTATGTAGACTGGGCCAGAAGACTAACTTTTATAAACTTAAGTCCCAGAACAAGATTCTCTTGTTAGCTTGAGAGTTTCCTAGGTGTCAGCACTTGGGTATTTAAAAAAATTACATTAAAAAAAAGTAAATACATGTGTAATTTATGTGGGAAAATGCTCTCCTTCCCTCTTTGAAAATGGTCACTTGTGAAACAAGCTTGCAAATGTTGTTGGCCCAGAAGGGTTTCAGGCCAAAGGAGCCTGACCCTTACATAACACGTGAGTAAGGGCTCAGCCATGGACACATGTGGCTGCTTTAAGCCTTCTACGTCTAGCAGTCACTGGACAAAACATAGAGAAAACATAGCATCATAAAAAATAGTAATGATGAATGTTGATACTGGGAGACTGGATAAAAGATCAAGAACAAATGCATTTATTTACTTTTTCTAGCATGTCACTATTTTATTTTCCTCTTGTTATCACTCCATGTAGGATGTGCTACATGGAGCAGACTTAACCACCTGTTCAGTAGAGAAATTAAATGCTTTAGAAAAGCATTTTCCATTTCTTCCCTTTAGTTTCCACCAGTGGATGTTCTCTCTGGCCCCAGAAGAAGCTGGTGTAACTCAAATAGCTCATTAAAAGTGCCTTGTGATCCTTTCTGTTGTGTACATGGCACTTTAACCTGTTTGCTCTTGGACTTTCTCGTCTAACAACTTCCCTCAAAAACAAGTTGCTTTTTACTTGGGAGAGACATTTGAATGTTGTCAAAGAGGAAGATTCAAATTGGGCACAGCATCATAAACACAACACTTGCAAATCTCTCTGGTTTTAGGCAGTAGGAAAATGAGTTCCTAGCAAATGCTAGCACTTCTCCAGGCAAGTGTGTTCATTAAACAATGTTAATGTTTCTCTTCTCTTAAAAGCCAAGCTATGGTATGAAGCAGCCTTGTATTTAGCAGTTGCTCACTGACTAAAAATCCTATGGCAACCAATAAATGGAAGCCAAAAAATGTTGCAATATTATTTTAGAGGACTCGTCTGCTTATTTTTACAGTTAGCCTTGCATAACCTTCTACATTTTTGGACTCTGCCTTATGTAGAATATTTCTTAAAGTTTCCATTTATTTCAATTGTGCTCTGCACATTAGGAAAACTCCTAAAAGAATTAGAAAAAATGAGTCACAAATACTTTCCCTTTATGATGTTATCCTGCCCTTCTATAATCTATTTATGTACTGCCCTTACATAATATTTATTTGGTGTTACAGTTTTGCTAAGGATCTAACACTAATTTTTTAATTGGCAAAGCAAAGATAAAAACAGTGTCGTGATGGTAGCTTGAAATGTGTTTGCTTCCTGGGATTTAACCATGTGGACACAACAAATGATATCTGGCTTTCAGCTGAAAACCAGAGCTCGATTTCCAGCTTGAGCCATCACATACCTACCTCAAGAGTGTGTAGGGTTTGAGATGGTCTTTTTTTTTTCAGGGTGGTTGTGGAGATGCATCTTTATAAGCAATGAAAAGCAGTGTAATGGTAGTTTCAAAATGACATGTGAAAAAATCCACTTAGTATCAGTGCAGCTCAAGTGTTTGGTGTATACTCATCTCTGTGTTACCCCGGCACAACTAATAGTTACCAGCAGAATATCAAAGACTACATCTCTAAGATTCTGCCTTGATAGATATAATGCCCTGGAAATTATGTATTGCACTCTCTCCTCCCACAAAAATAGCCACAAAATCCCTGCAGCCTGTTCCTCTGTAGCCAGCGGTGTAGCAGTACACGAATTCCTTCAAGCTGGGTCTCTATAGGTTAACTGGTTCATGCCCGATGTTGCAACCCCATCACCCATGACAAATTACACATGTAACTCTTGCAAAATTGTATTCTGAATAAATAAAGGCTTGGAACTTTATCACTGTCTTTCTTCAGTGAGCAAGATCTTAGGTAGGATGGAAATGAACAGGTTTGTGCACTGGTGTGTGAGCATGAGGCTGCGTGTGCACCCGCAAAAATGAACAGGCCCAAATGAGAGAGGGGGTGGGCATGCACCATTCTGCTTTTGTGCACCAAGCTGGGTAAGAAGCTGAAATTATGAAATTATGACGTATCCCTCATCTCCTTCAGAGCAATGCAGCTTATTTCTCCAGCAGGAAGAGCTGGGAAAGGTTTGGTGCCTCTGTAGGCTGGAGGTTTGCAACAAGCAGCGCTGGCAGTTTGAAAGGGAAGGAGCTGATCGGAGCTGGCAGCATCCTGTCCTTCACCTTTTTGGGAAATCCTTGCCCATGCAAATGTACAGGTTTTATAATTGACAATTTGTGTTACTTTGGGCATATATAATAGAATAACAGTGGAAGCAACCAGTTCAGTTCTTAGATTCCTTAAATACTGTCAGGTGGGTTTGAGCACACAGAGCTTTAAGTTTCTGCAGGAAGGATGTGTTAGTTCATGACAGTTCATGGAGACCCCATCTGCCCAGTCTGTGGAGCCCAGAAAGTGATTAATCTCATCCCAAAGGAGACACTGATATTTGAACAGATGAGTGGTACCCTACACCCATTGTCTGAGAACTGTTTTGTTATTTAAAACAGTGCCCAAAACATGTAGCTCAAATATAGAATGCAAAGTTGTAGTCACTAGAAATCAAGAGAGCTGTATCCTACTTTTAGCCTGACACAAAAGCTAAGAAAATAAATGTAATAATTTACATTCCGATTAGTTTCCATGGGCCTTGAACAAGGACATTAAACATAGGAAATCAAAGCAGCATGGTGCAAACGGACACTGTATACATTCAAAGGTATACATTTAAAGATAATAAGGTAGAACATATCTATTCATATGCTAATCCTATTAAAATGTGAACTTGGGTTGCAAGTTCTTTGGGACAAAGTCAGGAGGATTTTTTCTATCTTTGTATATAGCAGCATAATAAATTCTGGGTAGGCCTAGGACTGGGGGTCCTTCTGACTACTGAAGTAAAATTAATATACTGGAATTGTTAAATAGTTTAAGGATCAAGTACAATATGTCCTATCTTATGAGATCAGCAGCCTCCTGCTATTCTTCAGACAAGGCCTCTGCTCTTTTCCAATTTAATTCTTTGTGGATTTTTTGTACAAATTTTATCTATGAACTTTAGCTGCAACTGACCTAATATTGCAAAACCCATTTTGCACAGAACCTAAGCAGGTTTTAACCCAGCTTTTGAAAGGAAAGCAAAATACAATAATCTACTTCAGCAACTGGACTCAGAAAACATTCTATTAAGGGTAAATGAAAAAAAAAATAATTTTCCTTCTATGGTCTTTCTCTAATAAAAGATCACATAAAAATCTTGTAAACTGAGGTATTGTTTGTCATTTTAGATTCTCCCTGTATACCTTGGAATATCAGTTCAAGAAAAAAACACAGTATATTTTCTGAAGGCTTTCTTTAAAGCAATAATATTTTTAGTTACATCAAATGCTGCATTACATTACACACTATATTACCATACTTCAGAGCAAGCAACCATATTCTTCAGATTTATAAGATAAAAAAAGACCTAGAAGTTTTTTTAAAACTTAAAATTGACTGGTAAGCATGGTTTACTGGTTTATAAAACCAAACTGAGTGAGACAGCGTCAACAGTGATCCTTTCTGATCCACAGTGATGTTTTGTACAATCCTGTTGGGTTTACTGCTGTTGTTAATTTCGTGAATGTATTTATTTATTTATGCTCAGTCCAGACAAGTAGTGGAAATATTGCCAGGAACAAATATTTTTTTTTGGTAGACATATCCTTGAACTTCTGTTCAAGGAAGGTGCCTGTGCTGCTCTAATGAGCTGCCCACATTGATTCATCTCTCGTGTTTGGCCCTCATTTCAAGTACTCCAGAGAAAGAATTCTCTCCGCAAGGATCCTCAGGCTGCAGTCAGTCTGCAAAGCCCCTGTCTGTGGTCTCAAAGCATCTTCTTACCTGAAGCCAGCACTGGCAGACCCAGGTGGGCACCACTGTGTGAAGGGCTGTGGAATTTAGGAGAGTCCTAAGAGGATGTGCCTCAGCTCAGTTTTGCTACACATCCCCAATCCAGCCTCAAGATGGTTTCACACAAAAAGAAGGGTTGCAAGGGCAAACTGGGTACCTTCATGAGGTGGAGGTATGATGTCCTCTTATTTATAACCCAGTATGGTGTTTCTTGCAATAGGAAATGCCATTGTAAAGGAATATTGTTGCAAATTACTTGTACTTAGTGTTTGATGGAGGTTATTGCAATGCAAATTTCCTGATCTTGGTGTTTGAAGGAGGTTATTGCAATGCGTATTTCCTCATCTATTAATTATGGTAGGTTAATTATAAAAAAACCCCCTACCTTACTCAGAATGAACAGCCTTCATGAGGGGAGGTTGTGAAACAGGGCAAGAATAAAGAAGAATTTATTTTTTAAAAAGAGTGAAATTAGACAAAGAGAGAGGAATGCAAAGTACTCTCTCCTCCCTTCTCATAGCCGAATACATTCCATGGTCCCTTTTTTTGGTTGCTACTCTGTCATTTGTCCCACCTCCCATTGCAATGCACAATTCCCAGTCAACATATTCAAGAATTTCACACATTCATACATGACACCTTTCCAGCTTGTACTGTAGTGCTTTCTCCTCTCATATTTTAATGAAAGTTTTTTAGTTTTAGGGGTTAAGACCTCATCTTCTGGAGTGTTTTCTTCTGCCCCTGGTTTAAACTTCGTATTTATGTCTCATATGATTGTACAGTGAAACTAAAATGACAAAATGCAATAAAGTATTTTCAGATGTGGGGTTTTTTTTAAAGTTCAGAGTTTTTAAACAACCTGTGTGTGTTTTGGAGGTCTGACTTGTTTGTTATTTTTGGTGCTGAAGCTGAACTGCACACAAAAGCCAAGAAATGTTGTAAGCACAACTCTAACTACTGTGTTGTAATCTTATTTCATTCAGCTGCTGCGGGCTTATATGGCCACTGAAAAGAATGCAGGCCTGGCCAAGTACTTTTCCAGTGAAAAAATATTAATTTGTTCCATGCCATCACCATTTTCTTGTGTACCTATGTCCAAAGTCAACTTTCACTGGTGGACAGAGGAGGAAACTAAAGTTTTATGTAATTTCTAGGCCTCTCAGAAATTACATTCTTTAAGAGCAGTGGATTTTAAAAATTTTGTTGTTAAGGGGTTTTAATAATACACGTCATTGTTTTGCGACTCAGTATTCCTCTGCAAAATATCCCTAATGTCAGAAATAAATGAAAATAAAAATAATGCATATTATCAAAGCAACTTGAAAAGCACTTAGCTGGCCATTTCACATCAGGAACCTTCAGGAGGAAAGCTGTTTTGATCCCATTTCTGGCCCATGCCATGTTGGAAATAGCTTACAAGTTCCAGACCTGTGTTCAGAAATAACTGTGTCTGAAGCTGAGTTTCAGTATACAAAAAGTATTTTGTATCATTATTTATTTTTATTGATTAGGTATTTTAAAGTTATATTACATCTGCGTAAATATTGCTTTTAATTAAAACCATATAATACATATCCTATATTAAAATTATTATGTAGTATAATAAAATATATTTCTGTATGAATGCAATTTGAAAATACTTACATATTACATCTACATATTTATATATAGACAAAACCAAAGTCTATTCTGTGGTCTCTTCTGTTCAGCTAGGTAAGGAACGAGTTCTCATGCTGCATG
>WEIT01010210.1:0-12557 GCA_013389985.1 Dryoscopus gambensis | reverse complement strand
CTTCCCTTCTCACATTTGCTCCCTTTGGACTTCTCCCTGTCCTGTGAATGGTGCTGTGGCTCCTGAATCATCAATTAGCGAGTGAGGCAATCTGAGAAAGTAAATTATTGTTAGAGAAAAAGCTCTATTGCACAGTTTCTCCCCTTCAAAGGGGAAAATATCTGAAAGGAAAATATCCCCCCTTTCATTCCCTACATGTTTGGAGAGACATACAGAAACTGAAAAGAGTCAGCAATTTTTGATTTTCGTAATTGCTGCAAGACAGTTAAGGCTTTAAGCTGTAGCACAACCACTATCCCCAACTCTTACTACATTCAATCACACTTCAATGCACTGTAGCAGAATTTCATTTAGATTTTGTAAGATTTAGCATTTTGAAATCAGCATAAATTATAATGTTCCAGTCAATAGTTTGTCCAACAGACAGCAAGTCACTTGATTTTGCTTTAGTATGTCTCAATCTGTTAAACAATACGGCTTTTCTTTGCTGAAGTGGGACTGGTGTGCATGCAGTAAGAATAAGCTCCTTCTAACAGCTTTTCTTTGCTTTTCTGTTTTAGAGAGAGAGAGAGAATTTGTAAATACACTGTATTAAATCATGTTTGGTAGCAATCTGTGAACCATGCTGATAAAAGAAGAATTGACCCAAACTACTCAACCTCAATCTAATGAGATCAAAAGACATCAGGTAATTTTAGCTTATTTGTTTGGGGTGGTTTTTTGTAGCTTTTTTTTTTCACAGCTCTTTAATTGTTTGTTTTGGGTTTTTTCCCCAAGAACATGTGAAAACAGGACTGTGAAATGATATAGGACAGGGAATTCTTACACCATTTTTCTAGCTGAGAATGAACCAGAAAGCCCACAAGAAGGATTCTTTTTATCTTTTCTGGCCAATATAATTATGTGCTCGCTTCTCTGTGTGGTCAGCTGAATAGGATGTTGCTAAGTACCAGTTACCATCAGGAAAGGAATTAAATATGGAGCCATACATATCCAAGATACTTTCCAGGTGGAAGAACAGGTTCACTGACTTTAATCTCTTGTATATTGATTTTCTCAGTCTTGTTTCTCTTCACTATATTGCAGACCAAATGCTGCAAGAGAGTATACCATTGAAGGAGAAACTGTCTTTGGCACAAAGCTCCTTCTTAAACCAGCATCAAGATATCCCAACTATTCCAGATTAAAATAATGCTGATTCCTCTATTTTTAGGACTATTGTCCATGGCTTACCATTTTGGGGTTTACATACAGTACTATTGCATTCAGAAAAATTAATTTGCTAACATAAGTTAGAGGTGTATGTTCTGCTTCTCACTCCTTGTCAATTCTAATCAGTTAGTTATTTTCTGAGAGCTCTGTTGGTTGAATATCACAAGTGACTTAGCCAAACATTCATCAATATTGAGAAAAACTAAGCCTAGGTTATACATGGATTTTTTAAAAGCTCTGTGGTGGAAATTTTGAACAAGTTAAAGAGAATCAAACCCCAGGCATTGACCTCACAGGGACCAGATTTTCATTTTAGATGTTCTATAGAGCCACTGAATTATTTTTCTTTCTAATTTCTAAATGAAAATCTAAAGATTTAAAAAAAACTTTAAAACTGCTTACACAGTACTGTACATCAGTAATTTACACAGTAATGTACACAGTAAGTTCATCAAAAGTAATGAACATCTGCTCTCTCAGGATTTGGTTCCTTATTGAGCAAGATGATAGGAATTAACCCTTTAAGTACTTTTCAGGAAAAATGAAAAAAAAAAGACCTTTTTTTTTCTTTCCTGTCTTTCTGCATGGATGCTGTATCTAATTCCCTTTGAATCCTGTGGTATGCATGTAGATGGTGGGGGGGTGTTTCAGTCCTCAGGATGCCATTCTCTTTTGTGCGTATTGGGATGAGATATTTCATACTCAGATTCAGTTTTGCTTTCATTTGGAGTCATCCCACACTCTTAATTATGCCAATTTGGCAAAACCTGAATCTCTGCAAAGCAGAATCTTGCGTCTGGAGTTTCTGTGGTCTGTATCTGTGTTGGGTTTTTTTTGTTTTGTTTTGGTGGGGGCTTTATTTGCTTTTCCTTTTTTATTTTTTTCTTTTTTTTTCTTTTTGTTTGTTTGGGGGTTTTGTTTGTTTGTTTGTTTTTGTTGTTGTTCCTTTGGTTTTGTTCAGGTTTTTTTGTTGTTGTTGTTTTGGTTTTTTTTTCTTTTTAGAGAAGAAGAATGGATTAAAAATGATCCTGTTTTTTCCTCTCCTTTCTGAAGGGAAATTAAATAACAGCCATAGCTCTGTATTATGGCCTTCCTTTCTGCTTGGCTTTGATTTTAGTCATCTTTTGCTGGTTTCTGTTATACTCCGTTCCTGAATCCTCAATACAATAAATGTTATTGTTCATGGGGAGAATGAGTTGCATAAATGTCACGTCATCAACAATCAGCTGGCCAATTGCCCGAAGCCTTTTTTGTTTTCTTCATGGGACATAACTACAAGTACTTATTCATACAAACGAGTCTTACACACCTAAGTAGATTCATTGACAGTAGTGCTGAATTAAAGGTGGAAAAAAACCAAGGTTGTGCAATGTCTTTTAAACCTAGGACTAAAGTTCTAGTTTGTCACAAATCTTTAGCTGATGGCATAAATTTACTTGCCTTCGGCAACATAAACACCCCTATGCAATTTTTAATTTTTAAAAAGGCAGATAGAAGAAATCAAATTCAGAAGTAGCAAACTGTTTTCCAAGTCAGTTCAAAAGCAAGGGATGCTGTGTTTAGGACAAAGATAGAGTCTCTTGCAGTGTTTAGTAAAAATATGAAATTTGATCTGTCTCATGCTATTAGAATCTCATTGAGTACTGATTTCACTGAAAGAACATACTAGTGAAGAGAAATTGTTGTGTTACTTGATATACCAAACTCTTATGTTCAAGACTATGCAAGGCAGACGTGACAAAGTTGACAGTGACACCATCTAAAGAGGAAGAAGGAAGCTGAAAAGTAAAAACTAATGACATAGCAATATAATGAAAGGGAATATACTTCTTGCAGTGGCAGGAACAGGAATTAATATTAGTTTGTTCAATTATAAAAAATGAAACTAGTAGAAATTTACAATATGTAATGTTTTACAATATGTAATTTACAATGTTTGCTTTTCAAGCATTCAGAGAGTCTCAAAATCAAGCTAAAAAGGGGAAAAGCCACGTTGAACTTGCTTAAAGTGGAAGTTTTAGGCAATAATTATTTATTGTAATTCAGAAGATCACATCAGGGGAACTATCAGCTTGAAATGACTGGTATCTGAGGAAGTCTTATGTGCAGACTTCTGAATTTACTATCATGAAGGTCTTCTGCCACTCCCAAAGCTGTCATTACATGGGATGCTTCCCCACCTGGTTTAATACGCAGCATGTTTCCTTTCTCCTCACCTAATGAGAGTTTTTCTCAGCTGCAGGGTCCCTTTTGGGGGCCACTAAGCATCACCTGTGTTCCTCCCCTAAGGTGGGATTCAGTTACTTAAACACAGGTGTCTGGCACTGCTTGGGACACCTCGGGCTGGCCTGCCCAGCCTTCAGCTGCTGGTTGAGAAAATGCAGGTGTTCTCTAAGGTCTGTGTAAGGTCTGTCACACCAGCATGTCTTGTGCATCTCAGGTATTATTAAGACACTTTCTTAGGTCTCTGACAGTGTGTTTACATGTGAGCTTGGTGTCTGGGCTACTAGTGAAGTTCAAAGAGCTGCTCGTCTTGTTCTAGTCACCTCCATGTGGCCCCTGACATGCCTCACAAATCCTGTTGACATCTTCGGCTTTACTCCTCAGCAGTTTATAGCCTCTCACTTCAGTCCTGCATCCTTGCCCCCAGGTTACCTGCTCCTTAGCTCAGCAGCAAGCACCCACCCATCAGCCCACCAGTACCCTGCAGGGTCTATCTCTTCCAGCCCGGTGCAACCAGAGTGCTGGTGTTGACTAATAGCTTGGCAAATGTCAGTGATAGTCCTTCAGCTCACTGGGGAAGGACGAGAATCCTCTGCTGAAAGGAAGCTGATTGCTCTTTCAGTTAGAGTCCACTAATATCTGTACAGAGGACACCACAGCAGATGGACAAGAAAATAACTCATGCAGGAATTCTGAAATGCCATGAGATTTGTTTCTCTTCTCTAATAGCAGTTCAATAATTCCACCTGTCTGTTGTAAAGTTGGTAATCCTCATCTGCATTTTGTGAGTCAATTATACTGATGACAACATAAAGTGTCTGTGCAGTGACTGGAACTATGTGAACTTTGAACAGATGATTTTTTTCCCAAAAGTTAATTTGACATTTCCTCACCTTGTTGCCTGATTCTGTTACTTTGGTGTCTTATAAAAATGTATTTCTTCTTTTTTCTTCTCCTAGCAGCTGGAGCTGGTAGCTACTTCTCATGGAGGGGATTCTTTTCTCCTTTACATCCTCTTTCAAGGTGAATTTTAATAATATCTCATGTGCTACAAACAATCTTAGTAATTTTAGTATTTTGTAAAATGTCCTTTTTTTTTTTACATTAAAAAACCCCCAAAACAACCTATCAGGAAATCCATATTCAGTTTTTTCCACAGTGGAAACTGTGAATTATTTATAACAGTAGTTTGATTATATTAAAAAGCACAATCCCAAGTCTGCAGTACATTACTGGCTCCATTCCTTGCCTAAAACAGGCGTGTTTATATTTTTCCTCAGTAAATATGTGATAATTAAATGCAAATAGACCATATTTTTCAAATGAATTCCCAATCCTTGAAACTTGGATGATGATAATCTTGCCTAATAAATGCACAACTGCAAGTGAAATCAAAGTTTACTGAAGCAGAACATTCTTAGCAGTCAGTAGCAGCCATCACTCTGTGAAATAAACATACAGGATTAATATAGACATGTCATTGAAAAATGGATAGCCCAAAGGTATTTTATAATTATGGAATATACCTCAGTATTAATTGAAAACACTGTGCACTCTTTATGGGATATTCTCAGTTAATCCATTCCTTTAAATTATTAGGCTATATTGAAGTCATGCCTAAGGCTCTCATCAGCTCTCTTGCATGTTCCCCATTGTGTGTGTTATCCCCTGTTTCTAGGTCAGCTTTTCAGCCTTTTCCTTTCCCCTTGTGAAAGAAAGAGATTTCTCTGCCATTTATTTCACTTATGAAGAGACATATGCATATTTCTTGGCTGGCAACACTTGGTCTTCTCCCTCTCCCTTACAGTCTGAGGTCCTGAGTCTCCCTTGGAGCTAATGGAAGGACTTTGGTATTGCTCTGATAGTTGCACCCATGAGCAGCTCTGTTTCCCCCATCTTTTTGATGGATCATGTCTCTCTGATGTCCTTCCAAACCTCGGCTAAAGCCAGAGGAATATAGAATCTCAGAGAAGAGATCATCAAAAATAGGACTATTGCCTGTCCAGCCTGAAACAAGGAGTTGACACCTCGTCTGCAGCCATCCTTGTTCCCTTCTCCTTTTCTCATTCTTCCCAGACTGCTCCACTTTTACACAGCTGTTTTCTAACATCTGGAAATATATCATCGTATGCCCTTAAGAAGAGCCTTTAAGTGTGGGATCTTCTCTCAGTGGCAGAATGCTGGAAAGAAGCTGAGCACTGTCTTTGTACTACCTGCCTGGTTGCTCTCCCTGTTCCAAATAATTCAGTTTTCCTTTCTGGAATTCCTGTAGCTGCACCCTCAAGACCATATTCGTAAGATATTTGGAGAGATTCCTAAGAATATCTCCCCTTCTTTCCTTATGGCTTCCTCACATGAAAATATTTTCCCCCTTTATCTAATTTTCCTTAACAGGTAGAAAAAAAGGCTGTGTTTTGTTGACTCTTTATGACCTTATAAATGGGGAAAAATATTATACAGCTCATGAGAAGCACAAATTTAAAGTCTGATGGCTATTCCTTCTGTAGCTCTCTCGCTTTCATGCCGTACTGTTTTCTTGCCTGAACCTGGAGCAAGAGAGCAGTTGCAGGGGAGGGAAAGACAGGTTCTTGGAAGAAGGATTAGCTGACAGGATGTTGCTTTTGTTGGAAGAGATCCGTCCTGTTGACAACAGGGAGGACCCAGTAAAGCTGAGTGCTAGCTACCAACCAAGCAGCATGCTGCCAATCAGAGTGCGGAGGCCAATCTTTCCTTCTTCCTGCCAAGAAAAGGCATTTAAATAAGCACTGAAGTATGATTTCAATTTCACTCCAGTTTAATGTAGACAGCAGAAAAACACAGTGACTCACAATACATTCTTGCTTGCTCAATAAATAAAATTTCCTCTCAGAAGTCTGCAATTTTGCACTTTGTCCTAGGATGTATGCAGCACTGCAGCTGAGATTTCATGCTCAGGACGGGCAAGAAATGTACATGTTGGAAAGTTCTCAAGAAAGGCCACAACTTACATTAATTTTATCTTTCCTTCACAGATATAGAAATTACTGCTTTAAAAAATATGAAAGGGCCATAGCTGATCCTATTCCCACAGTTTTAAGTCTTAAAACAACCAACCTACCCCAAAGCAGCGAAGTCTTAACCCTTGTCTTGTAACCCTCTCCATGATGTATGGTGAGGGGAGTGAGCCAAAGGGGATGGCTGAAGGATGTATTGCCACAGACAAGGCTGTAAAGTTACTGTGTAAACTACAAATTAACTGCATATCATTGCTTAACTAAACAGTGATGGCTAGGGGAGATTTTTTTTCTCTTTCTATGTCCTCCCTTGCTTGTGGTTGTAATGCCTAAGCAGTTTCTCAGTCACATAGCCAAGGCCACATGACCCCCAAAAGCTGGCAAATGTATTGGCCAGCAGTATTGTTTATTCTTTATTTGAAGGTGACCAGGAGATATGAAAAACAGCTTAATTTTGGATTTTAGATGCAAGCCTGAGATTTTCACTTTATGTAATGCTTTCTGAAATGTCCTGAAAAGAACTGAAGAGTTAGGCTGAAGTCCAGGAAAGGAAATGAATGGTAGAAATGATACATAATCTCCCCTGACATCTTGTTAACATAGCCTCATGCTTAGCCCAAGAACTCAGCCTTGCAGAGCTGGCAGGGTGAACAAGACCCTGCCTACAAATGTGTTTTTGCAGCCCTGTCCTGGTTTGCTGTGTACCACAGCCTTTACTGCATGCCAGGATCTCTGTGTTTGCTGCTGTAACACTGGGCTGAGAAGGCCACACTTCGTGTGCCACATCCCACCCCTCGCTGCTCCCCCTGCACTGGAGCGTGGTGGCCCACACTGACACTGCTCAGGTCATGTGGGCTCATGTCTCTTCCCAGGCATATAGACCCTGGCTCAAAGTCTGCTAAATGCAAAAGAAAGATTTTAAGTGACTTCAAGCAGTTGTGTTCAAGTCCTTTGGGACGAGCTGGGATGAAGGACAGGAAGTACAATGTAATGTGAGGTGAGGTTTTTTTCCCAAATAATTATTTATTTATGAATGTATTTATTGACTTCTTTGATGTTTTAATCATTGTGGAAGCACAGCAACCTGATGGATCCCTATTAACATACATTTAAATACAAAAGGGGCAGTTTACTTTTCAGCAGTTTGAGCACCTGCAATTCACATTACCTTCGGCTGGAATTCTGTGTGTTCAGCAAATTAAACATTCAGTAAACAATGTTATAACAGCGTTGACTTTAAGATGAAATCATAAATGCATGAAAACAGGACAAAGCCTATAGCTATTTGTAGCTCTGTTCAATCTGTTATGCCTCTTAGTCCTGGAATAGAAGGCTGGAAAAGATCTCAGTGGCTGTAGATTAGCTCAGCTCCATAATTATAGCACCTGAGATGAGAGCTGCTACTTTGCTTATATTAGATAACCAGCCCAAAATTGTCATATAAAAGGAGGATTAATTTTTTATTACAATACTAAAACCAAATTCATCTTTGAGCTGAATTAGTCTGATTTGCTAAGTCGTGCAGGCACCACCTTTCTTGTTTAATATGCTGAGACTACTAATTCTCCAGTTCTGGTGGGAAGAATTGAGAGGGTGTGATTTTATGCCACTTTCAATATGCCCTTCCTCAAAGAATCCCATTTGTGCTGTTTGCCATCTAATATCCATGCATTTCTGGCAAAATTATGGTGCAAAAAAATGAGTATCTTAATGAACATACTGAACCCAAGTATTTGTGCATAGCGAGTAACTTGACCTACTAAATTTGATCCATTAAGAGAGACTTAAAGGACCACTCAGGCCCTGTTTTCAGGTCAGTCCCAAAGTGAATTAACCTGTTTTGAAATGCCTGGAAGCTGTGGGAGATGCCCACTGAATATGCTAACAAAAGGAAACTAGAGAGCTTAAATGCAGCCAGAAAAGAAACAAAACCAATTTTCTATCTCCTTGGGTAAGATATTACTGACTCCAGAGATTATACACACCAGAAATGAGATTTTGAGTCCTGCTCTTGGAAATTACCCCAACAGGAAAAGGCTATATCCTTCCTTGGATTTAAAAAATATTGTGAGAAAATCCCATCATTGTGCTTGCCTTCCCCACCTCGTGCAGAGAGTACCAGGGAGTCATCCGAAATTCTTCAGTGTACTGATACAGTCTCTGACCTTTTGGAGGCTTACGGGAGTGTATAATAAGAGGCAGTGAGCAGTTTGGAGCACTCTTTCTTGGTTTCCTACACAGATACACCAATGTTTTTCTCCATTCTGATGTCACTTCACACAGCAGTGGACTTTGAGGCAAAGAGGAGCTGAAGATGCTCAAAAATAACCCATTATCTACTCCAGAAGAGGAAGAAAACCAGAGGGTGGAGAGCGTATGAAGCCTCTGTGTGAAAAAACCCCACATGCCATAAAGAGGAATAAGATTCCAAACTGCCATGCTATAAGTCTGCAGAAATTAGGAACATACACGTGTTACATACATATGGTTAGTTTGGGATGGAGGGGACCATCATAAGACTCTGGAATCAGGCAGGTCTTGGGGTTCTGCAGCTGGTAGTTCTGCTGTTGTTTCCCACAAATGAAGCAGTCTTGATGGGATTATGGAGGAACTAGGAGAGACAGAGGGGTTGCACTTTTATGACAGAAAACAAGAGGGGAAATCTCTAAAGTGACATCTGCTTGTGGTTTTGCCTTTACTGTATGAAAGAGAGTATTCCTGAGACCCTAGGCTCTTTACCCTGATTTTCTGCTCTAGACAACTTGATGTAATTATTTACTTGGGACAGGGAAAAAGGGATGTGGCAGAATCTGATTTATCTTCCTCCAAAAAGAGGAAGATGATGACCACACATGCTGCTGGATAAATAAGGTCCCAACAGGCTATTAGATGTTTAACTGGCTTCAGAACTACAATGATGTGTTTATTGTTTACAAGTTTTGCTATTTGCACAGTGCTTGCCCAAGGCGTTTGAGGCCAGGTTTAAATCCTTTTTTATTTCTCCCACTGAGTAGTGGTTTATTTTGTTATAAATCATTTCCACACCTCATGTCAGACAGATGCCATTGTTTGCTTCTTTTCCATTTGAGATTTGGATAGTGATTATAAGGGATCCTTGTACAAATCCTACAGAGCAGATCCTATCACACAAATTTGGGATATTCTGTCAGCACCTTGGCACTTCCTCACTGACTTCCATGTGTTTTCAAGGAAATTTCCTGGTTTTTGGTCAGCACTAGTGGGCCTGCCACTAGACTGAGATCTCAGCCAAAAGTAAGTTTTTTCAGCATAGTGTTTAAATCAGTACCAATTCTACCGTTGATGCTAGAAATTCAAATGTCATCAGTTTCATGCACGGTAAATGAGAAGCTATAAATGAGGTACAAGATGAACATAGCCTGTATATACATATCTGTTTCTAATATATGGCTCTAATGTTGTTAATGCATTTTAAATATACTCCTAGGTGAACCTTTTTCTTTATTTTATAGGCAAGAACCAAACCCCTCTTTCCCTGCTTTTGCTTCTAATTGTTTTCTATGCACTGAACTCTCTGATATTATTTGGTGCTGAGGACTAGGAAGAAATGAATAGGTTATCAAAATAAATCAAATATTTAAAGACGTGGGTGATGCCAAGTCTTCTAATTCTGTATGGAAAAACCATGCCTGAATATGGAGAGCAATTGTACCTTTAATATGCCTGGATATGGAAATACGTTTTTAAATAAATGTTTTATCTATCAGCTTGAGTAAAAAAGAAATTTACACCAGAATGGAGAGAGTTCACCTTTGGAGGAATAGAGAGCTGTAGCTACACAAACATGCACATGATAGAGGTTAGGCATTTTGACTTTGACTTTTAGTAGCTACTTATTGTGCCTGAGAAGATTCTTTCTGTTTAGAGGCCAGAAAATGTCCTACCAGTAGCCAAGGACTGCCTCTGTCTGAATTAAAATGTAGATCTCTAACACTCCTGCAGAACTTTGCTCTGATAATTGACAATGGAAATTGTTACAGCATAAAAACATGTCATCTAGAAGTGATGCTGGATCAATATGACTCAAGAGAATAAACTAGACCACAGATAGTTCAGCCAAGACATCTTAGCTCAATTTGAAGTCAAGATCAGAAACATAGCTAATTTTTTTGTACAATCCAAATGGAGAGCACTAATGTACTCTTACATAAATCAGAAATGTCCTCATCTGTAATTTATGTGAAGAAAAGATTATTGTCTTCTGAAGAATATATTTTGAGGAGCTATTCAAAACAAATTGAAAGTGCTCAAGAAACTTGGAAACAGACCACTCATACTAGGATATTGATGTGAAAAAATGTGCAAAGCAACAACTGAGATAGAGGTAGGAAGAAATGCTTTTTCAGCCAACCTGTAATTAGCTTGTGGAAGTCACAGCTACAGAGAGTCAAGGGCAAGAATATAATTAGATTCCAAAAGGGACTGGAAATATATATTATGTAATTAATTATGGCTCTGAATATATTTCCTAAAGCATTTTTTTTTCAGCAATATTAAACCTCACTCTTTTCCCTGGAGGGCCTGTGTTTTTGCAGAAGGCCAAAGAACACACGGGCAGGAAACAGCCCTTAGGTAGTCTGCAGTGCACAAACGATGCTCCTAAGGGAGAAACAAAGGTGCTGTTATGGCATTGAGCAGTAGGGCCAGTAAGGTGCTGGGTGGTCTGTGTGTGTGAGACTGACACAATAATGACTTAGACTAATACTCAAACATACAGTCATGGATGCCAGATGGTCACCAGCTGGGAGACAAGTCTCATTTCTGAAATTGTACATCCCTTGTAAAATATCTCTCTCACTATCAGCCGCTGTAAGCTTTAACAGTCTGCTGAGTTGGCTGAATTTAACAGTACAGTAAGTATGGCAATTATAGATACTGAGGTAAATATAAGTTACAACTGGAAAGTTTTTCAAGGGCAACTATTATCATTAGTTTACATAAATTAAGAGGCTACTGTCATGTTCAAAGACCACATGGAGAAAAGCTTTCCAATGTTGCACGTTCATTTTTCAGTGATATGATGCAAGCCTAGGTAGTGCCCTGGAAATGACAATGTTTTTACTGGGGACTTATTTTGCCCTTTCTTATCACAGAGGGTAGGAGCTAATATTTTCCTCAGGATTTAAATACATAACTTAGCAGCTAACACATTAGGAAAAACAAAGTAATCAGGAATGGGGTGGTGCAATCCCAAAAGTAAAATAAAACCTACACTGGAATACTAATAAACAATGTGATAAAAATACTGAAGGTTAGAAGTTCTTCTGCAAATGAGGAATAACAACTTTCTGCAACTTTTGTTTTTGGCAGAAGAGACTTGTGATTGCATTTGCCATGGGAGGTCAGGAACAGTCAGACACCAGAATGGACACCATCTGACCAGGTTACTTGATGCTCATAACCAAATGGTCTCAGCTCCCTTGGGATCTGCTCTGCTCGGTTCCAAGTGGAGTTTTGACCCAGAGGACCATGTGTAGAGTTATAAAAAGTTTTTATGAAAAGAATGAGATTGTGTAACTGAGGTAATAGACATGGGCACATATAATTCCTTGACCTGCTCACTGAAATTTAGGGGTGCTTCAGGGCATTTGCATAGTTATTTTGGGTGGGATTTCTTCTTGGCCAAGGTCGCATTTTATTTGGGGTTTTTTTGTGGTTGGAATATATTGGAAAGGTATTTATAGGTGATCTCTGAATATTTCTGTTTCTTTCTTTAGATTTCCATGTATACTGAAGCAATTCAAACTAAAGAAAAAAAATCAAAATATAAATCTTTTGCACTGGCTTGGTATGGTCATGTCTGGATTAAATTGTGAATGAACCAAATCTGGCTGCAGTTGTTTGTCCAAGTTTCAAAACAGTCCCATTTCATAAAAAGACTGCTAGAAGCACAGAAAGGGTATTGTAATGCACTTCAGAAATGCACTGATAAAACTCTGTGAGGAACCTAGTGTCTGCTTTCAGTAGCAATATAACCTCAAACTTTAATAGGTAATAGAAAGCTGGAAAGCTTTGTCCGTGTCTCAAAAGTAAACTGTTCCGCCTAACAAAGCACAGACAGATAACTGATTCAGTCACATATCTCTTTGC
>WEIT01010207.1:0-13718 GCA_013389985.1 Dryoscopus gambensis | reverse complement strand
CCTTTGGGATTTTTTTTTCTTTTAATTCAAGTTATTTTTTCATCTGGATTTGAATCTGGGAGTGACTTCTTTCTGGGATTGTGCGTAACTGCCTTGTGCAGTTTAAGATTGGGGATGATAATGCTGCCTTTCCAGAAGAGGGATAAAGCTTTTTTTGTACTTTGTGCTTACTGTGTAATTAGTTAATGCAGGTGTTACCTGATGACAGTTTCTTAAAAAAAAAAAAAGGAAAAGAAAAAAGCTACAAAAATCTAACAAGTGTGCACAGCACATGTAAATAATCCCTGCCCATAAAATCCTCCAGAACTTGTAGCCTCAGAAGGGTCATGGGTGAGTATTGCTACTATTTTCTCTCCTTTTCTGAGAGTTTGACTACAAAGGACAATATGCTTTGCTGTGCGCAGCCTTGGCTTTTCTTGCAGTGTTTCCTGGAAACCTCCCATTCTGAAGAGGGAGTAGCCCTGTAATAGGGAGACCTATTACAGATATTAAGTCTTAAAGTCAGTGCTGTCCTGTATATATTTATCAGACCTCTAGAGGTCTTTTTCTTTCTGTGTATGTCAGTCATTTTACCCAGAAGCAGCTTTGAATCATAAGGAAACCTGCACAACCATATTTGAAAGTCATGTCAAATAAATGTGGTTTCAGACCATAACCAGTATTGGTTATTGCTTTAAATCAATCACCAGGTTTAACTCTGAATGGAATAAAAGGACAAAAACTAACCCAAAATAAGCTTTATTGCAAGAAAAGTGTTGTCTTACTGATACAAATGTTCAAGAGAAAGCTTTTTTCTTAAAACATTTTTTTTCAAAATCCCCAAACTCAACAAAAGAGAAGAAAAATCACTGAGTTTAACTTGGTATAGTCTTTGGTTAGCACCTACGTGCAACTGGAACAATCCTGGATTGCTTTGGCTATTTTCACATGTGAGGTTCTGTCAGTTACAGGCACCAGCTGTCACAGAAAGCACCATTGAGACATACACTTAACACATGACAGTACAAAATTTAAAAAGGAAAAAACCAAAAAACGACTATAGTAAACCAAAACTCAAGTCATTGTACAATCACCTTTCTTACAGAATTACATAAGCTATGATAAAATGAGGCGTGTATGACTACAGCATTAATGAGATTTCTAACAAGTGAACTTCAAATACGTAACTTTCCTTGCCTGCACTGCAATAATTAAGTTTGCAGGTATGGCAGTCCTGACACAGCTCTCAGGGCTCAGTAAATGCACCCTGGTTTTGAGCCAGCACCAAACAGAGTGAAACATTCCCTCCTGAGAGACATTTTCTTCAGCTGCCTGCAGGAATTAATGCCAGTTTGTGGAGCACCTTTTCTGAGCGTGAGGTGTAGTTGCGTGTGTGGCTCTTTGAGGTCACTGAGGGAAGGGCAGCACAGTTTGGTTCTGCAGTTCTAACGGGATTAAAAACAGTCAAGGTATTTTGCTACAGGGGTTGTCCCTCCTCCACTACTTGCTGTGGCTGATTCAGAACACAATCCCATTGAGCTGCTGTGAAATATGATCTCTGCCAGAGACTGATACTGTGATACTTGTCCTCTATGACTATCTTTTTTTCCCCTTTTTCTTTCTTTTTTATTTGTCATTTGCAAGAGCAGTTTAGGATATCCTACCATGTGAACAGTTTACAATATCCTACTTTAGAATATCTTACTACAGTCATCTTTCAGTTCTGGTATATTTTAGAATTACTTATATACTATTTGGATGACTGGTACAAGTAGAAAAGAAAACATCTTTCAAATCGACTTTTTTTTTTCTTAATTAAGAAAGTACCTCTAAAATGTTATAGCTCAAATTTATAAAACTCAAGAAAAACAAGCAAGTTTCCCTTTTTGTTTACATAATTTGTTATTTTCTCCATATATTACTGCATTAAAAATAAATAAACTTCTATACTTTTTTTTCATTAGGAACTATAGCAAAATACCCAAAGTGTTACAAACTGCTAATAGGACAAAAAGTAGCTCACATTTTTGTGCCATTTAGTGCCATATGATGACTTCTTGAACTTTAGCTTTTTAGTATACTTTAAATCAAGGTTATATAAAAGATACAGTAACCATGATTTGCCCTTGTAATAGAAGTTTTGACAGTGGCAGAATTTTAAGTCACCCCCCTGAAAGGGCAGTTCTGCAGTCTTGGCAGGATGGAAAGGAAGGGCTCTTCCTTTCTGCCTTCCTCCCCCAAAAGACACTTTTTCAAAGCAGATTCACTTTGAAAAGCAGATGTTCTCAGGTGTTTAGGTAGAACAGAAGTGGCTGAGGAACCAGACCACAGCTAATAGAGGTCAACCCACAGCCTCATCCTGAGGGCTTCTCCCAGCTCCCCTCGGAGGTAGTTGTCCTCGTGGCTGTGCTCCAGCTGCTTCATCTCCTTTTCCTTGTACAGAGGCACACTGGTGATCTCCAGTGTGTGAATTCCAGGCGCTGCCCTGCCCCTCACGGCATGCAGGTAGCTCGTCCCGTCCCTCTGGTGGATCTGGAAGGTTCCGTCCTCGTTGCCCTGGGAGATGACGTAGCGCACACGGCGTGTGAGGGCTGCGATGGCTGGAAGCAGCTCCAGGATGTGCTCCCGGCTCTCCAGCCTGGAGATGTTCACTCTCACCTTCAAGGGACTCTCCATGTCCAGGCTTCCCAAGCTCATCTGCTCCAGCTGGAGGAGGGAAGAGTGTTTAGAGCAGAGGAGACAAATAATCAAGATAATTAAGTTTCTGCCTTGCTTCCCTACAACACACCCTGTAAATCCTAAAGGCTTCTCACACAGGTCTTAAAAGCATGATGAACAGGAGATTCTGACTTCAGATTATTTTGAGAACCTGTTTAACTTCACACTTGCAAAGAGGCCAGCCACGTAGAGGAGTGTTATGAACAAGTGTTTGAGATTGCTTAAAAAAATCACAGGCAAGGGTACCAGCAAAGGACAGGTTTAATTTTCAAGGCCGAGGCCTAAAGAGGGTTTCTCAGCCTGGAATGGAGGAGGGGGGAATGTACCACCACAAGGAGAAACCTATGTTTACTACTGCAGTAAAGACCATCCAAGAGGAGCAATTCTTATGTTATTACAACCAACCTCACAATACAGAAACATTTCACAACATTGCATGGGAATTCCCTGAAATAGTCTCGGAAAATTTCATATTGTACCCGTAGGTAATGCAACTAAAAAAGCATGGTGAAAATAAGGAAAAATTTTGGAGGGGAGCAAGTAATGCAATGTTTTAAATACTTGAACCCCATAGATGACAACAGTGATAAAAAAGTATTTCTTTTTTTCACATAGTTTATGGATGTCACTTTTATTGCCTAAAAAGTTCTAGAAACTGACAAGGTTAATGGTATTAAAACAGTGTAATAACATGACGTAACAATTACAAACTAGATATGAGTTCCTGTAACTTACCTGTATAAGCCCACAAAGTGCAGCAAGAAAAAATCTGAAGTGTAATTCTCTAAAAAAAGTTATCAATTCTGCTAATATTGAACTCCTATCAGCCAGGTCTTATCCCTCACCATTGTGAGCAACCATGGAACAAACACGAAGACTAAAGTGATCTTTAAGGAGATCTGTTTAGCTGTCACAGACCATAAACGCTGTCCAACCTCCTCCTGGCAGCAGAACATGCTGAAGACATGATCGGTTTCCTAGCCTCTGTAATTATAGGAGACTTAGTTTCCTGAATGTACTCTGAGGGATTAGACCACATCTCACACTACAAAGGAATCTTTACAAGCTTTAAAAACGTCACCCTTTCACAGCTGTTGATGTATTTCTTATTGTCAAATTATTACTGCCAGCAGGACCTAAGAGAGGCAGGGGCAGAAAAGAGATTTTCACCATTGAATGTGGCCTGTTTAAAAGATTTCCTCCATTTACTACTGGTATCATATCTCTGAAACTACCTCGAAGAACATTATAATGCTTTTTTTATCCTGGTACATACAGTGTTAGCACTTCTCTTCTTCCTGCTGTCCTTTTTGGAGTAGCCATTGATTTTGCACTCATAACATGCTTCAGGGGACAAGGCATTCTCTTCATCAGCATCTCCATCCACTGGCAGGTACTGGCCTTTGTTAAACCCCATCCCTGAGACACAGTGTCTGTGGAATGAAAACATGTGTTTTAGTTACTCCTTGCAGTTTATGAACTGACCCTGCTGAATGGAGTGTGTGTAATCTGTGCCACAGTGTCTGTATCCCCTTCCTTACCCTTTCCTCAGCAGGAGGGCTGTGCATTAATTTCCTTCACACTAGAGTGGCTTACTGAGGGAAATACAAACGCTGGCTGAAGGCTTTTAGTGTGATCTAATTTTAATTTTCAAGTTCTACAGAGGAACTGAACAAAGCCACCCTGCCCTGAACTTTGGGAAGTACAGAATTTACCCATTGTTCTACACCAGTACAAAGTTAATTTGTGTTTAATGTTCTGGATTGATCAGTGGTACTTAAACCCCTTAATTGTCTCAGTACAGATGGTACATATCCTTATGCATTATCAATCCTCTCTGAGCAGGTGAAGGAGTTCACGAGCTGATACCGAGGGAGAAAGCAGAACTTGTTTAATGTTGTTTATGTACAAGATTTTAAATGAATGTCATGTTGCAAGTACAGACACTTTATTTTTTTCTAGTTTATGGATATTGTCTGCAAAACTAGAAAGGATTTAGGAGCTTGTCCTTCATTTGCACCTGTGCACCTTCTGAATGTGTCTTTGGTGAATGACTGTGTGGAGATACTCACCCTTGTCCAACTCTGTAATAGCCAGGTGGGCAGCCACAGAGATAGCCACCTTCAGTGTTGGAACAACCATAATTGCAGGGGTTCTTGGCAGAAGAGCACTCATTCACATCGTGGCAGGCATGGGAGAACTGGTCATAGGAGAACCCGGATGGGCAGACACACCTGTAACTTCCCAGGGTGTTGTAGCAAGAAGCAGAGCCACACGTGTGAGGATTGGAGCATTCGTTTTCATCTGGTAAGCAAACAAAAAAATATTGGTGTTTTCTAGTCTGAGAGACAACAGGTCAGCATGATGCCCCTAACAAATCAGAACATCTGCAAGTCCCAGGGCTCTGCTACATCCTTGACCTCATCATCCCGTAGAGACTTGGTTTCTGAAAGAGAAAATGAGTATTCACTTATGGGTGTTAAGATATAGAAAAGATGACACCTCCAGTTGGTGTGACTTGATCTGGTTTCAGGCAAAAAAAAAAAAAGGGTTGTGGTACGGAAAGTCATGTTTTGATAGTTGGTATAGTGGTTATTTTCTTTCTCTAACCAAGATATTTCTCTAAAACGTGTAGGTTTTCCTCACCAAGTTTTCCTCACCTCAGTTTTCCTCACCAAGACCACTAGCGAATGCTTTGCCATTCTTGCCTGCAGTCACTTGGAGGGAGATTCTTTGGAAGACTATAATTTACAGAAATTTAGCTGGTTTGGGGTTTTGTGGGAGCTGTTTGTTGTCTGTTCTGTCACTCTTACCCCAGTCCTTTGCTTTCTTTGCTGAAGAGCAGTATTAAGTCAGGAGTGATGATGGTGATTCAGAAAAACTGTCTGGTGTGCTACTTAATGTTAAAATGGGTAGAATAAACTAATTTTTATGCATAGAATCAGAACAGTAGAATCAGCCTATAAGAAATGTATGGCAGTGCTCACAGTCATTCTCCAATTATGATATTGACAGAAAACATGAAAGCAAACCTGAAAAGGTAAATATTTTGTATTGGTCTTTGTGAACAGCACTGGATGACATTGTTTCTGTGTGTATTGATTTTTATTAAAAGAAAAACATCCCATATTTCATTTTGAATGTGATGTAGCTTAGTTCATGAACCACAGAAAATAAGTGATGGATTGAATGAGCTAAATCTAAAACAGAACTCCTGAGCTTCCTAATTTGTCCCATTCCCTGCACAAAGAACTAACGTAGACCTTAAGACTGTAATTTTGGAAGTTGGAAACCCTTAATGGTTTTGTTGATGTTTTTTCTCACCATTTGCTTTAGATGCTATTTTGTAGAATTCTTAAATTGCTAATGACAGTAATTCCTATGAAGGTGTAATAAAATGTGTGATTCTGTATGATTTTTAATTCTTATTTTCCCCAGCAGAGATTGATGCTTTCAGGAATTCAGTGAACATCCTTCACCTTTCTAGGATGGGGATTTTTCCAAGAAGAAAGGAGTCAGAATTTAGGCCTTACTAGGAAAGCTACTTATCACACAGAGCTTTAAAAGGCTGAGTGTATTTTCTTGATATCTCCTGTCACTGATTTATGTTGGGAGTAGTAAGTGTATGCAAGGAGGAGAGAGATAAAAAAGATTTGTGTTTGCACATCCTTTCTCTGTTCATTCTTCCCCTTGCCTGGTGCCTGGTCACTATAAACACTCTGACTACCTTGCTGTTTAAATGCATTTTGTGCTGTTTGTTTCCTTACCAACACACTGATTCCACTGGTAATGCTGGATAAATCCTTGTGGGCATCCACATCTGTATCCACCCAGGATATTCTGACAGCCATGCTGGCACCTATGGTTTCCATCACATTCATCCACATCTGTGCATTCAGGAGGGAAGCAGAACATGACACAGGATTACATCCACCGCCAAACACTGGTGGATCAGAAGTTTGTTATGTACCCAGCTGTGTGCTCTGGCAGCCCAAGAAGCAAAATGTGTCCTGGGCTGAGCCCCAGCATGGGCAGCAGGGCAGGGGGGATTGTGCCTCTCTGCCCCCTCAGCCGAGACCCCACCTGCAGAGCTGCCCCAGCCCTGGGCCCATCACAGGAACGACCTGGACCTGCTGGAGCCAGGCCAGGGCAGGCACCAGGATGATCAGAAGGATGGAGCAGCTCTGCTGAGAGGAAAGGCTGGGAGAGCTGGGATTGTTCAGCCTGGAGAAAAGAAGGTTTCAAGGAGACCTTAGAGCCCCTTGCAATGCCTAAAGGGACTACAGGAAAGCTGGAGAGGATGGGCTTACGACAAGGGCATGTAGTGATGGGACGAGGGGGAGGCCCTGGCACAGAGAAGCTGTGGCTGCCCTGGATCCCTGGAAGTGTCCAAGACCAGCAGCCTGGGATAGTGGAAGGTGTCCCTGCCCATGACAGGGGGTGGGACTGGATGGGCTTTAAGGTCCCTTCCAATTCAAGCCATTTTGTGATTCTATGACTTATGACAGAGGAGTACTGCAATATATTGTAATATAGAGGGACCATTCAGGTTGTTCTTCTGGAAAGCCTAGAAATCAATTAATATTGAGTTCTTTCTATCTATCAATAATCTGATCTGAGCTCTTGAGCCTTTTCAGTACTCAAATTTGGAGAATAAACCCTATTCCTGGTAATCCCACACACTGTTGCTTTGGTGTAATGCCTAGAATTTGAATTTTTTTTTAAATTTTGTTTTAACCAGCTATGTAGGGGTAAGCTTTCAGTTTCCTAAAACATACTGTAGTGTTTGAATGTCAAATTTGGATGTCTTTGCAACTGAAAATAAAAAGCCACTTTAAAAGTCTCTGAGACAAGTGTTAATAAAAGGAGACAAAGACAACCATCCCACCCTCCAAATTCTAAAAACTCAGACATCCTAAATTGTGTCAGCTATAGGAAATAGGTAGATTGTAAGCAATATAATTTTTCAGGTACAGTATGCAAGTCTAGCAGAAAATGAAAAAATAATTATTTTGTTTTATAGGCACACAAGGACTTACGTACTTTATAAGAACAAAGTGAACCGACAGGAGATAAATCTTAGTAAAACTATAGCTGCATATATTCTGGACTGCCATTCTAGAAATAGGCTCTAAATATCAATTCCTGTTTTAAATGCTGTATCAGAGCAGCTGATATTTTGAGAGCTCATAAATTTCTTCATGTATGCTCCTGCATTTCTAATTCTCAGCAGCCGGGTATCCTTGTGCTGCCATTTATTTTCTTCTTTGCTCAGTACCTGAGGCCCACTGAGAAGTCTGGAGCTCTCGCACAGAGATTTCCTGAGGCTTCCTCTTGGGCCAATATAAAGAGATAAAACTCATCAATATAACTTCCATTTTAACTGTAATAATGATTTTTCTGAATGCAGTGAATTGGCCTTCTCAGTGTGTAACTCTGTGGTAGGAGAATAAAGTACAGAATTTAGAATCTAATCTTAGATACCCTCAGGCGGACAAATAGAATTAGCTGAAACTAAAATTGTAGAGAGATTCTGTTTAGACATACAAAGACAGAAATGTAAAAAACCCTCAATTGCTAGACTTTTAGGTGCATAAACCTGTGTGAAATTGAAATGACAGTCTGAATACAACTGTTGAAGAGTTCAACTAGACACTCTCTTTTTTATTCTAATTTCTGAAAAAATTACTCAAGGCAGTAGGTTCTTGCATATGCTTATGTTATACTCACAATTAGTCTAACACTTTCCAATTTCCTTTTGTAATTACTTTTACTATGGCTGGTGCTCTGCTTTATCTGCCTTTGACATCAAATGATTCACTAGAAACTGAAGTAAGGATTTGCACCATAAAAAAATCTGACTGTTCCCAGTTACCTTCACAGTTTAATCCAGTAGAATCCAGAGAAAATCCCCTTTGACATTCACAGGTAAAACTTCCAGGAGTGTTTTGACAAGTTCCTTTTGATCCACACAGTAATGGATGAGAACCACATTCATTGTTATCTTCAAAACACAGAGGAGAGAGAAGAAGTTTGGTTTACCTTGTGGCATGATTTTAGAAATGTTCACATAACATTTCTTAAGGGGATGAAATCCACAGAGGTGCAACATTTTATTTTGTAGCTTTTCAGTTTTAAATGACAGATGAACTGGAGACTCATGCACAGCTATGAGTAATTAATAAGTTGGAAGTGCAAGCTGTAATTCAGTTTTGATGAGAGTGTGGAAGAGCTGGCATGTAATTGCTGATATTGGAAAAATGCTGCCCTTCTGTGTTAGCTGAACTAAAACAGTTTCAGTTAGCAAGATTTATACATATGCTTAAGATCTGCAGACATCTGTATCTACTTAAAAAGAAAATGCAGTGTGGTTTGGTTACCTACATTTTAAATGAGACTTTATAATTCACCTTTTTGTCTCCATGTGGTTATACTTAGAACATAATAACATGTATTAAATATGTACAACTCTTTACTAACCAACAAAATAGAAATAGTGGACAGACTGGATAGACTGATTTTTTTTCTTTAGCTATACCTGCTACTTTTCAAAATCTGTTCCTGCCCTCTTGACACTATTGCTCTATATAAAGAGCACAAGAGATAACTGAGAGTTGAGAATGTTGTTCCTACTGACAACTAATGAAATAAACCCATGTTTTTCTTACCAATACAAGCCGTGTGATGTTGTGTAAAACCAGGTGGACACTTGCATGTGAAGCCTCCAAGGGTGTTGACACAGAGGAACTGACAGTTGTGTTGTTTGGTTTGACATTCGTCAAGATCTAAAAGTAAGAGATGTTGTTGTCTTACAAAAGTCAACAAAGAGGCACATTTAATCTCATTTGATAAAAATACCACACTTCAAAACCAATTCCTCTTAAGTCGAGTTGCTAACCAATTAAATGTTACTGTGTATAACCTTTTTTACCTTTACATGTCTTTCCATCTTCCTGAAGGACATAGCCCCGGAGACATGAGCACTGGTAGCTCCCTTCTGAGTTCTTGCAGATAAAATTGCATGGTCTGGGAGACTGGGAGCACTCATCAAGGTCTAATGAGAGGAAAATATTAAGTTATCTTTCATCCTGACCTCTTTGACAGAGGGATGTTTCCTATATAGCACTATATTTTAAAGAAAAATGCTCGTGGAAAAAAGCCCCCAGTTCACATTTGTTAAGGGTTTCTGTTCTTTTCTCTATGAATGTGTTGCTGTGGAGTTTATGTGTGGTTGCCACTACCATGACAAACTGTCTTGAAGGAGGGATACATTAGAGTGACAGTGGCACTGGTATTTTCATCTAAGCAACAAATATTTGGTTTTTGGTGTCCTATGGTCTACTTACATATGCTGACCAACAAAACAGTGGGGAAAATGTAGACCATGAAGTAATGAGCTGGTTTGTCACTTAAAGTGGTTACGCCGCTTCAACAAACTTCAGTGATCATTCTACTGCAGGAATACTGCCAGCAGAGCTTGTTTCTCATTTTCCCCAAATTAAATACAAAACCAGAAATACATATTAGGAAAGGAAATAAAGGACATGACATAAAAGAGATTTTAAAAAAATGGTTTGCTACCAAGGTTTACAAAGGTTGGTGCATCACGGTGTAACAACTAAGAAGATAACTGATGATTAATTGACAGAATCTTACCATTACAAGATGTGCCAGTTATGTCAGTGGTATAGCCAGCTTTGCAAAAGCACCGGAAGGAGCCCATGGTGTTAATGCACTGTCCATTCCTGCATAGGTTTGGCAGGACCTTACATTCATCAATATCTGTATAGAAAATATTAAATATGTCACGTCTCAGTTATAAATTCAACTTCTTCCTTCCCTTCCATTTTCACAGAATTCCTCATCATCATGCTTCCAACAGGAGCTTTCCCCCTTCTCTACCTTTAAAAATTGATCTGAATCCAAAGCCAAACATCCTTCTAATTTCATTACTCTTCTTTGCACCAACACCTTCCTGCTGTTTCACTGGCTATTCAGATTGCAGTTTTGCTAACTCCAAATACAAATCCCACAGAAGTGAATTTTCTTATGACCACTTCCATGTCAAAAATTATCACCACCAGTAAAAATTATGCATTAGCTCCTGCTTCATGTGTGGAAATAGTACCTGGAAGCACACTGAGATCATTGTGAAATGAGATGGTTGTTGCCTTTGCCATGTGTCCAACTTTTCAGCAATATGAAAGCTTTGGGATCATTTCTAGCTTTTAGTTACTGGTTGGTACTTCCAACCAGATCCCAATCCTGAAACTTCTGCACAGCTGTTCTGTTTGCAGCTACTGTCCAACATGTTTTTCATTTCTGGTCTCTAAGCATTATTTGAAAAATCAAACTCTGTTTGACAGGAAATTCTCCAAAGGAACTTCAAAGAGAATTCTGCATTTTTTTATGTGAGCATATTCTTTTCCCCTTTTCCGCCTCTTTTCATCCCTGCAAATACCTCTTCCATCTGTGGTGTAGCCTGATCCATGTGGACAGAGTTTCTTGTACTGGGTGGTTCCGGGAAGGGGGCAGAGCCTGCACTGGTTCCCCCAGCCCCGGCCTCCATCACAGCAGCACTCGGATCTGGTGACAAGGTTCTGGCTGCTCGAAGCCATCTGGCACATGGTCTGCAGAACTTCAGCAAAGCAAAACCCCTGGCGATTATCTGTAAGGAAGAAGGAGAGAGGTTGAAACAGAGAAGGAGATAAACATCTCCTCCATTCAGCATCTGGAGTATTATTCTGGCTCTCTGTCAATATACGCAGGCACTAGAAATTATTAGCTACCGTGAAGTCCGTCTTGGTTTAGCCTTTCAGAATTGTTTTTTCTGGTAATATGCTGCTGTTACAAATATATTTAAGACACCCCTCATGTTCAGTATCTGCATTAGCTGGGTAAGAGTTTTGCTTGTAGGAAAGTTTTGCCCTTAACTATAAAACAGGCTGTGGGCAAAACTGAGCTTCCCCTTTAGCTGTCTATGCTGTGTTTGCATTTGAATGATTTCTTTGGAGTGGGGTTAGAAGTTTGTTTTGTTTGTTTGTTTTACTGGCCAAAATAACACGTTTGATCATCTGTAATTATCCTGATGTAGTTTGAGTAAAAAAACCCTTACAACTTAAAAGTACATATCCAACTCAGTACTTTTTCGGTGGTATTCTAGATTTCATTGGGGGAAAAAAAATAAAATTGTATGACCTTATTGTTGATATGCCCTGTCTAATTCTATTTTAATTTTTAAACCTTTTGGTTAACGCCTGTCAATAATGAAAGGGGAGCAAATCTTTAAAGTCATGGGGCTCCTACAAGTTTCCTTCAAACAGGCAGCTGAGGAGAAATTCCAGTTTCCAGTGCTAATAGAAACTCCAAATCTTGCAGAGATTATATCTTCTAAATAGGCTATGTCACCTATCTTATTTCTTGATTAAAATGGGGACATTGTCAACTACTCATCTGAGAATGCTTATATTTTTAAATGAAAGACTTTTTTTTCTCTCAAAGCTAGTAGCGATCCCTCAGAATGTGTAAATGTATCAATACCCAGCTGACCTTCTCTTTCACAAAGGAGGAGAAGAATCTGTACATTTCTTACAAGAATTAGGCAAAAGGCAAATTTTGGCTTTAGGAAAGACTTAATTTGTCCACCTGGTAACTTAACTGTTTACATCAAATAAAGTTGTCCTCAATGAAAGTGTCAGTTCTGTGAAACAGAGTATGCGCTGTAGTAATTTGCAAGACTGCAGATTTCTTTCTCCCAGACAGAGATATTGTGCAGGTCTTTAGGGACATTATGACCTGAAGAACACATAAATGTTTTGTCCCCAGTTTGAGATGTGGAATGAATTTTATTGTGAATGGAATATAAAGGTTTGCACAATGTATTTAAAACAGTATAAACTGTGATTTAACACTTGTGCTGTAATTCTGAAGACATTCTCTGTTTCTGCCAGATCCATTTTTCATTGTAATTTCTAACCCAAGAAACTCAAAAGGAAAAGCAGCAAACACTCCTAAGGCAGAAAGTAAAAAGAAAATTACATATTAAATATAGGAAAGCAATAATGACTTCCAAACAGGGTATTTCCTTGGCATTAATGACTGGCTGGGGTTAACAGACTGCAGTATTCTCTTCCCATCTGGTTCTAATTCTTAGGAAATACTCTGCACTTCAATGTTACTGCTTAGCCATGAAGTCAGCACACTCCTGATGACAATTTACAGGGAGCTGGTTTTATAGTACTGGCATAAAATAATATTTATGCTTTTTTCATGCAAGAATACTAATAAATACACCTTTTCAGTACTGTATGTACACTTGAACACTGGTCAAGAAAAAGTAAATTTTAGCAGTTCTGTTTGACTCCCAAAAAGGGAATGATGAATTTTGTGGTGCAAATGACAAATATAAATGCATTGAAAAGAAAATACAGATTGATGAACAAAAAACCTTCATCAGCATTTATCTGCAGGCCTGCCTCAAAAAAAAAATCTTGCAACTTTCTGGTAAAATCATAGTATTTTATGTCTGANCCTTCGTTGCATTCACATCTGTAGCTCCCAATAACATTCACACAACGACCATTTTCACAGACACCTGGCTTGGAGCGGCACTCGTTTTCATCTTCACAAAAAATCCAATATAATAATATTAATAAAAATNTGCTTAAGATCACATTCTGAATAAGCAAACACCCAATTTTACCCTGCATCCATTTTTGATTTATCACAAGGTGATTAAATTCTCCTTTTTAAAAAAATCTCTGTATTTTGTCTGACATTTATGTCCTATGGAACTAAGACACTTCTATGGGACGCCCGATTGCTACAAGCCATTGATTCCTATTATTATTGAGTAATATTTAATAATATTATTTAATATTGTATCATTATTTAATTAAGAAGTGTAATTATTTAATTTCTGTGGCTAGGAGAGCTGTTAAGTATTCAAAAGCCAAATTTTCTCTCTGCATTTACACTCTAATGTGAGATGAAATGTGTACAGAAGAGACACTTACCAAGGC
>WEIT01010206.1:0-18786 GCA_013389985.1 Dryoscopus gambensis | reverse complement strand
GTGAACCTCGTTTTTCACATTTTTAAATGCTGTATTTTTAAAAAAACCTTGGTATTTCCATTGCAAGATTTTTTTATAATTCTTACCTTTCTTGGCCCACTCTGCCTTGTGCCATTTTTTTTTCCTGGGAAGGGCTCCTACAGAGTAGGAGGCACATTTGACCAACCTTTGTATTTTTCCACTACAGTACCACAGAGAAAACCTCTGGAATATTCTGCCAGGAATCTTTTTTTTTTTTAAGGAAGAATCACTGACTTGAAACAGGGGGTCCTTTTGGACAGGGGAGGAAGGGCTAGCATGGGGTGTCCATCAGGGGTTAGGTGTACAGCTGTATATTGCATTGTACGGGGCAGGGAGGCTGGCTGCTGCCACAGCTTGGCACAGGGTGAGGAGACTTCATTAGGCACTGTTTATCACCTGGTTTGAACGGCAAGGGTATGCCACTGGTTCACTCCACTGGTCCCGGTGGGGTTTGAAATAGAGAAACCTGGAGGGAGAAGACAAGTCAGTGCAGATACAAGCTGCTTTGTTTTTCTCAGTTTTAATGAGACCTGAATGTGTGAAAAACGAGGTCCAGTCTTCTGTTGGAATTTTTTTTAAAGTTTAATAAAGGGACAATTAGGAGACAGGAAAGCAAAGATCACATATGGCCGGGTGCTTGGCATAAAGCCAGGAAGCACACCTTAGTCCAGAAAAGCATTTCTTTAAATGTACCAACATGTTACATATTCATAGACCCTTATACATGATTCAAACATTCCTTTTTTGGTACTCTCTTGGTGTCAAACCCCCCTCCATTCCCTCTTGCGGAATGGTTTAACATTTTATTACTTCTTGGGGTCCCATCCTGCAGATTAAATCTTCTGGTGGCTCCATCCTGTCGCCTCTGGGGTTTGTCACCATTATTCTTCATCCAGATAGGATAATCCAAAATGTGGGGAATTATATCTTTACCATTCTCTGAGTTAATTTACATGAGTTAAAGAAGCATTCTACATATCACACTACTATTCCTAAGTTTTGTTAATAAAAGAAACTACATTCATACAGTGAAGTTTTTAACATTACACATATAGCATCCATTTTAATATTTGTGAAAAGCCAATATTATAATATGTATTTATAACAATAGTTTTATAGCAGTGGGGTTTTTTGGTATTTTTTAAATGTCAGTATTGAGAGAAAAAATAAAGTATTTTTAAAAATATACCTCCTTGGGGTGTGTCATGATGGGAGATGCTGGGGCTGTGCTTGCCCTGGCCTGGGTGCAGGCAGCAGGGCCAGGGAAGGGGCTTCTCTCTCACTGGTACCAGGGCAACCCCATGGGAGGTCTGCATCCCCTTGGGGCTCCCAGGATGTGGCTGACACAGGCAGCAGGAGTGGGGGCCAGCTGAGGAGAGTCTAGGAATGATGGAGTGGTGGAGCTGGGGATGGGACAGTGAAGGGGGCTCCTTGCTGGCAGAGACTGCCTGAGGGTGCTGGAGAGATGCTGGTGCTCACCTCTTGAAAAAGAAAAGGTGGCCCTGGGGCTGGGTAAGAGGCAGCAGCACATGTTGTACCCAGGGACATTCCCCACTGATACCAGGAAAAACGTTTGCCCATAAGGCACCAAGCAAGAGCAGCTGTAAGGGCAGATGGTTTGAACAAAATCCCATGGGCACTGTGCTTGGGAGGGGCCTGGGCAGAGGCTGCCAAACCCCAAATGGGGGACATGGCTCACTGCCCTCTGCAAGCAGGAGCTTGGGGTGCTGCAGGGCCCCAATCTCTTGGGTCAGGGACCAACCTCTAATGCCAATGCCTTGGCTGGGGCAGGGGGATGCAATCCTCCATTCTGCATACACCGTGGCTGGGCTACACATGGCCCTCTGTGGAGCCTGGCTGTAAGGCTGGGGGCAAGGGATGGACACGGGACACACAAGGACATGGGGATGTAGCTCTGGGGCCACATGGGGAACCCCAGAGGGCACGAGAAGATGCCGACCACTGCAGTGAAGAAACGGCTTCCCTCAGCTGCTCACCTCACTAATCTTGCTCCATTCAGGACAAGCTCCAGCTGACAGCACCTTCCTCCTGCCAGCACCTTTGGGGCTGCCCAGTCTCCCTAGCAAGATCCTGGGCAGGGGAGGAGTGTGTTGTGGGAAGGCTCTTGCCCATGCAGCTCCCAGGGGGGTCTGCTGCAGGGGTGGCCCCTGGAAAAGAGCATGGACTGGGGCCAAATAGTCCTTGAGGCTGCTGGTGGTGGAGATGCATGGGGGTGAGAGAGACCCTAGCCAAGCTCCCTGATAGATGCAGGTGTTGATTTGGGGGACACCCTCAGCCCCTCAACAGTTTTATACAGCTCCAGTGCAGGGTGGATGCTCTCAGTACCACTGTGGGTGCTGTCCCCATGAGGAACCATGTCCCAGAGGTGGCAGGGAAAAAAGATTAGGGTTTCCAGCCCTTGTGATGGATTTAATTAGCATTTGTAATTATGAGAAGTAGCAGGAAAGGCTTTCGGGAGCTGGGACACATACACCCTACTCTCCTATACACTGCTTGTCCCAGCCTCCACAGCAAAGATGCCAGGGTAGATCTGCTGGGGGCTTGCTGAATGGTCACATCCCCAAACTGGCAGGGAGAAATTCGCCCAATACCAGAGCTGAGGAAGGCTTTTGGATGAGTCCTAGAGAGCTCCCAGCAGGGGTGGAGAACCTTGCCAGGTTGCTGGTTCCTTCCCTGGCTGGAGCTGCCTCTCTTGGGCTTGCACTGATGAACAGGCAGGACACAATGAAAGCAAAGCCAGTACCTGCATCCACCCTGATTGGAGGAGCACAGAGCAGCAGAGAAAAGTACAGGCAGGGAAGCAGCCCTGGAGTAAAGGTTTTCAGGTGCCAGTTATCTCCAGAAAGGGAAGTGTCAGCCTGAGAGGGACAGTCCATCCTTAACCCTGCTGCCATAAACGATGGCCAGCATTTTCTCTGCAAGGCAGAACAGAGGTGGTATAAGGACAGGGCAAGAGTGGTGCTGGTGGGCAGACAGCTCTTAAGCAGGACAGAGGACCTGAGAAGGGGCTACCCCCACTTCCCAGGGGCTTACACATTCTACCACAGCAGGTGGTCTTTTTCCCCATTGCTATGCACTAGTTCCCCTCTCATGGATAGTTCCATTCTTCTACCATTTTGAGACAAGACACTTGCATGTCTCCCCTCTCCCCTTAAATCTAGCCAGGTTGATGAAGTCCTCCTAGGTCTGCCAAGTTTTGGGGCTGAAACTCACATTGCTCAGGCCCCACATAACTCCTGCCACAGGGGAGGTTGCCCTCTTCAGTGTGGCTCAGCCCCAAAAGCCTGGGGCACCCTTCTTAATCAACATTTAAACTTTGCAGAAATCCTCAGTTCCTGCACCCTCTCCAAGTCAATGGCACATGACCACTCTGTGCGTCTTATGGCCATTGTCTCAAACAGGCTCTCCCCTTCAGTTCACAGCTGGGTCATATCCAGCATGCCACACTGCTCTTGTGTGTATGATGAGACCAGACCCAGGGCTTCTCTCATATAAAACACTGAAGTACAGCAGTACAGTTCAGAGAAGGGAAAATAAACCAAGGAGCAAGGCAGCAACCTGTAACCAGAAAGGAAGGATAAGAACTATGATCAGAAACCAACTACAGAGTATGAGGAAAAACAAGGAGCAGGCTGGCAGCAGAGCCATGCCTGTCATCAGAACCCCAAAAGTATGCATGAAATATTGCAGGGGAAGGGGGAAAAACTCTCCACAGAGCCTGATTAACAGTGCTGCAGCATCCCCTTTTCTAGTAGTGGGATCATGCTGCACCACAAACTTCAGAGACAGCCCAAGAGGCCCCTTGTACCTACCTTCAGGCAGGGCAGATAGAACCAGGATTACTGAAATCCTTTGCTGCAGAGGAGCCAAAGCAGCAGGAGACCCGACAGCTCAGGGCCAGCATCAGAGAAGCAAGATACCTGCTACCAGGCTCTCTTGGTGCTTCCTGCCAAACTGAAGCAGGGGAGAGACAGACTGCCAAACGAATTTCTTCTGTTAACTTGGGCTAAGAGACATAACAATGAAGAGAAACCTCAAACACACCAGGGAAGCATGCATACAGATGGGCTCCACCAGACTGAGGAGTACTCAGCATGTGAGACATGGAATTTACAGGGACAGCACAAACTACACTGCACCAGTCACACACAAAGGAGTGTTGTGGGATTTTTATTATTTTTTATCATTTTTGTGGGATTTTTTTAATACAGGCTAGCATTGTATTCTTTACTAAAGCTGCTGATTCTGACACATAAACTAGAACAGAAATTTCTCAGAAATTGTCAGTTCCCCTCCTTGTTAATTCACTGTCTGCCTCCCAACTGAACACCGCTCTGGATTTGTGTTTGCAGAAAACATTCCCTGTACAAAGTCTGACGTGCAGCTACACTGTTCTGACTGAGGAATGAAGAAGCCAAGAGTCCACTGAACATTGGATTTTTTTGCTGTACAATGTGGCCTGATGTGGAGCTGGTCCACCAAGCTGAGAATTAACCGTAGAGATCATCATCATTGTCTTCACTGTACACGTTGCCCCCGCTGCCACCTCCTGTGCCTTGGCTCGGACCAGCACCGCCCTGGTTGCCTGACGGGAACCTGCATGCAGCAGTGCAGGACAGGAGAGAAGAGATGTTATTCAAAAGCCTCCTTGCAGCTCAGCACCATCCCCTCCCTCCGTGCCAAACCCCAGTGACAAGTAGGACGGGCAGGAGGAATGGGATGAAACCTTACAGCAGATCATGCAAAAGGGTTATATGACTTCTGGCTGTCACTTGTCCTGGGTAACCCAAAATGTTATTGTATTCTATATCTATCTGTGCCCAAAGATTGTTACTGTCTCTTTAAGACCCCGCGGCCAGAAATGGAACTGCGGGGCCTGGGGGATGCCTGGGCTTTTTAAGGTCAAGGCACGAAGGCAGAGCTCTTTCTTGCCTCTTGGCTCTACTGGCAACAAGAGCAACACGAGAAGCTGCATTTCGCAATCAAAAACTTTCAGAGTGAATTTTGCCAGTTGGGGTTGGGCCACCATTCTTTGGTACTCAGAAGTCCGGTTTTTTTCTCCCCCATCCATCAGAACAGGGACCTGAGACAGCAGCACCAACACCAGCGGCTTGGAGGCTGCAGTGCCGACACTGGCTGGATCCAGCTGGCCGAGGAAGAGGCAGAGAGAGAGAAGAAGCCTGCTGAGCCACCATGAGAGCCTGTGTCAGCTCCCGGGCAGCATTGACTCTTTTTGGACAGAAATAGTTTTCCCAGGTTTTGTTTTCCCCTGCTCCTGTTGTTCATTTGGGGGCAGGGGGAGGGAGCTTTGGAACTGTGGAGGCTTGTTTGCCATGATGATTCCTTTGTTCTGTCTCTCAAACGCATGGCCCAGAGAGACGACTCTCAGCCATTTTGTCATTGTTCCATGGGACAATTAAGGGGACCTCCTTTGCATTTATGGGTGGAGGTTAAATCGTTTTGCCTCTGTTTCCCCACACGTGGTCATCTGTGGAGGGCGCCATCTTCAGAGGGGTTACTCCGCCATTTTGAGTTTCTCTTTCTTCCTGGGGACTCTGTGAGATTTAGCAACTTTGTAACTAGTGTTTATCACTTATTTTTTGCCTGTTGCTGTTTTGTTTATTTAGTAAACTGTTATTTTTTCACTTATATCTACTCATATTCATCTCTCCTTATTAGTAGAAAGGGATTATTTAAAGCTATAAGGGGAGGTAACTCATTTTAGAGTGTCCCCCTTAAATTGTCTTAAACCAAGAAACTTGTGTTAAAGGAAAAAGGGTTGTTGGACTTCAGGAGCACTAACAGAGCAGCTACAATCAACCCGCAGCACAGCCTACACCTGCCACACATTCAGCTTGCTGCTGCATATGCTGGAGAGAATGGGAAAACACAGTGGAAGACGGAATTTGTTATCCAGAATCCAGCAGAAAGCTGCCTCAATAATCTGTTCTGGGGTTAACTGACCCACACTGCCCTTCCCATGGTTACCTGAAGCTGCCAAAGCCACGGCTCTGCTGTAGGGTCTGCGCAAACATCTCGTATTTCCTGATGTCGTTGTCGCTGACAGAGCGGCGAGCAAAGCGCATGGCCTCCTCAAAGTGATCCCTGCGGATCTCGGGAACCGGGTCATCCTCCTCCACCTCCTGCAGCAGGACAGAGGGACCAGGTGAGCTGCATGCCCAAGCTCTGTGGCCCAACAGCCACCCACAACCTCCTGCTAGATCAGGAGGTTCCAACACCCACCAAAGTTGGAGCTGGAGAGAGACACTGTGGCAGACTAAGTCAGGGCTGCAGCAGGGGCCAGCCTTCTGAGCAATGCTGACAGTGAGGTACCCCAGGAGGGCCTTATGCTCCCATTTCATGCTCTGTGCTGAGATCCCACTCATCCCCACCCGAGGATTATGAAGGGGAATGCATCCTGCCTCACCCACAAGCAGAGGTGGGCTGCCTATGTCATGTGGGGAAAGCTCGGAGTATCCCACTCACCATGGCAGAAGGGTTGGTCTGCCTCTCACGCTCTCGCCTGATCTCACTCTCAATGGATTCGCGGATGGCCAGTTTGCAGGCACGCTGGCAAATTTCTGTCAGATCAGCCCCCGAAAAGCCATTGGTCATCTTAGCTAGGAAATCCAGGTCAACATCCTAGTGGAAAAAAAACCCCAAACAAAACAACAAAAACAACAACAGCAAAAAAAAACTAAACAAAAAACAACCCCCAAGAGAGGCCTGTCCTTTATACCTTACACCCTCAGGTGACAAAAAAGTCTTTAGATCTCTTGGTATAAAGGTGCTGCCTTAACTTTGGCCAATTTTGAAAAGATGATCTGTTAAGGTTCTTGGTTTTGGGAAAAGTTAACCACATATAAAGGCAGGCCATACTCCCCACACACCCAGCAAGACACTGGGAAGCAGCTGTAAATCACAGAATGGTTTGGGTTGGAAGGGACCGCAAAGATCATCTAGTTCCAACCCCCCTGCCATGGGCTGGGACACCTTCCACTTTCCCAGGCTGCTCAGACCCCTATCCAGTCTGGCCTTGAGCACTTCCATCTACATCTTCTCTGGGCAGCCTGTGCCAGGGCCTCAGCACCCTCACAGTAAAGAATTTCTTCCCAGTATCCCATCTAACCCTGCTCTCTGTCAGTGTGAAGCCATTCACCCTTGTCTCATCACTACACACCCTGACAAAGAATCCCTCCCCATCCTTCCTGTAAGCCCCCTTTAGGTACTGGAAGGCTGCAATGAAGTCTCCCCAGATCCTTCTCTTCTCCAGGCTGAACAGACTTAGGTCTCTCAGCCTGTATTCATAGCAGAGGGGCTCCAGCCCCCTGAGTATCTTTGTGGCCTCCTCTGGCCTCACTCCAACAGGTCCACGTCCTTCCTATGCTGGGGGCCCAAGAGCTGGACACAATACTCCAGGTAGGGTCTCATGAGAGTGAAGTAGAGGGGGAAAAATGCCTCTGCATTGTTTACCCTCAAGAAGAGGCAGGTTGTCTTGTGGATTTAGGATATGATTTATTCAGGTCTCAGCATTAGGAGTCAAATGAAACTGTCAGACTAGAAATAAGAATGACACACAGGCAGACCAAGACAACTAATCTTCTGCTCCTTCCCTTCAACTGAGTAGTACTGCAACCTCCTTTGAGGCTTCCGTTCCTAACAACACCTAAAAAGGTAAGCTTGGCATAAAATAGCTTGAGCTCTCGCTTGACATCTGCATTTCTCTGATTAACTATCTGTCTTGGGTTGCAATATGTAACCAAAAATATTCTAATTTCATCTGCTGAACCGGTTGCAAGATATTTTCATCTCTTGTAACTCCAGGGGAAGGAGGGCGGGTGCCTTCTGTTCATGGGTCACTCGTTAAAACCAGATGGGGCAGTGCTTCCTTATCTCGTCCTCCACCCATCCTCCTCCAAGGGGATATCACCTGGGAATGAGCCATTTAAGGCTCTGCTTGTGACTGATAACATCACATCATCCCATTGGGAGATGCTCCACTCAGTGGGAGGAGCCAAAGCCTCTCTACCTGCATAAAACCTGCAGCTCAGAACACCAGAGCAGCTGGTTTTTCCACTGGATTCCCCGAGGAAGACTGGACCCATCCTGTCACCACCAGACCCTTTCTACAGGACCACCTCTGCTCCAACGGAGCCACATCTGCCACTCCAGGAGGAACTTATTTTGGACTGCTCCCCACACCCTAACCAACAGGGTGTCAGGTCGTGTTCTGACTCTGTCAGAGTTTCTGGGATTATTTGTTTGTTGTTGTTCTTTTTCTCTGTACCACTACCTTTGTAGTTTGTAATATTCTTAGTAAAGAACTGGTATTCCTCTTCCCATATCTTTGCCTGAAAGCCCCATAATTTCAAAATTATAGCAATTTGGAGGTGGGGGGTTTACATTCTCTATTCCAAGGGAGGCTCTGGTTTCCCCTGGCAGTCACCTGTCTTCTAAACCAAGACACTATCTGTTTCATTATTGCCTGCTTTCTAGGCAAGGAACATAGCTCTTGCAACAATTCAGTTCAGCAACAATTAACTTCAGTAGTTCCTCTTCAATTTCCATTTCCCACCCGTTTTCTACATTTACTTTTCTTTCAGAGTACAAGAATCTTTTCCATCTTGCCATAACAGGCTTTCCTGTTCCCACACTGTGGGCAGAACTCCACCATGTGACAAAGACCTGCTGTGCTTACACACCAACACCTAGCTTCATTAATACCAAGTCTCAGAGCTCAAGCCTCCCCCTACTTCTTCACTTCCATCCTTCAGAGACTGAAGGTTTCCCAGCTCTGGATTGCATGGAGCAGTCACCAGTCCTCTACTCTATCCCCAGCTTGTGAGGAGCATGTGCAGCCTACAGCAAACCAAAGCCAGAAACAGTCAAAGCACAGATCCTACCTTGGCAACTGGTGATTTCCTCAGATTGGCCTTAAGAATCGCAACCCGGGACTTCTCGTCGGGCAGGGGGATGTAGATGAGCTGATCCAGGCGGCCGGGGCGCAGGATGGCTGGGTCAATGATGTCTGGCCTGTTGGTGGCACCGATGATGAAGACGTTTTTCTTGGTGGACATGCCATCCATCTCGGTCAGGATCTGGTTGATGACACGATCTGCAGCACCGCCACCATCGCCAATATTCCCACCTCGGGCCTTGGCAATGGAGTCCAGCTCATCAAAGAACAGCACACACGGGGCTGCTTGGCGAGCCTGCAAAAAGCAAATGCGAACAATTATTCCATGTTAATACCACTGTTATAAACATTAAAAGGATTGAGTTCAATGCAAAATATGTTAACTAATAAAGTGTTGAGTATGTCTAAGCAATATACAGGTTTGGCTGCTGCCCCAGAGGAGGACTATGTATTTCATGGAACTACAGGAGAGACGGACAGCAGGCAGAAAGGACACACGACATCAAAGCACAGACCCAGTAGCTGCCTTAGGAGGGAGAACTACATGTCCCATGGAGCCTTGGAAAGGATGAACGAACAGGAAGCAGATACTTGGGACCAAGACTTTTGGGAGATTGGACTGGGATATAAAAAGGGGACCTCATGGCAAGGGGGGGGCTTTTTGGGTGGTGTGTTGGAGTGAGAGGGGTGAGCTCTGTGTGGTCGAGGGCTGTTGTTGGATTATTTTTTTGTCTGTTTTGCCAAGTGGGATTGGTGGACTGCCCACCATCCTCAGTTCCCAGCTGCGGATTAATAAACGCGGATTAATTTTTTTTCTGATATCTGGACTCGTTAATAACACCACTAGGTGAGGAGCATGCTGACTTCACACAAAGCCTACCCTACATTTAAAGCAGCTTAGAGGAGTACACCAGAGCTCTGCTGCCACAAGGACAGCTTGGAGTTGCTATAGAACCACCCTGCCACACAAACACTCAATTAAATTCTCCTGAACAACAAGCTGCATTTCCCCAAACCTAAGAGGACTGTAAACCAGGCAGAAGGGTGGTAACTCCAATGCCTAGAGGAAAAGCTGGAGCCAATTTGCCCAGCTCAGAATTCTCCTTCCAGGATCTGGGGACATCAATTGGTAGTAATCTAAATATAGGCACTTGAGTATCAGTAGGAAAGAAATATCAAATGGAAGGGGGAAATCCAATCTGTCTTCAGCTACCTAATATGTAGAGTTACAGGGAAAAGGGAGCTATATCCTTCTTCAAAATGCACAGCAAAAGGATGAAAGACCAGAGACACAAATGGCTGCTAAGAAAATTCCAGTTAGAAATAAGGGGAAAACAATTCTTTACAATGTGAGAGCTCAAACACTAGCACAAGGCCCAGACAGGTCAGGGATTCTCCATCCTTAGCATATGTTCAGAACACAAGGCCCTTGTTGGAGGTTAGGATTTTTCCTTTTTTTTTTCTTTATTTCATGGAATTTTGTCTCATTTATTGCTAAGAGACAATAACTACCGATACTTAAGAGAACAAAAGATGTGGCTGGGAGGAGGAGGAGGGGGAAGGGTGCAGCTGGCTACTCTCTTACCTGAGGGGTTTTCTCTTGGGAAGGGCAGAGATACCGTGAGATTTTGGCCTGGGGGTGAGAGGCTGGGCTCAGCTCCTCTCTCTCTCTCGAGCTCTCTCGCTCTCGCTCTCTGGATCTGAGGGAACGGTCGAGCTGCTTCTATCGCTGCCACTGCCGAGTCCAGCCCGTTACTGTTCTCTCCTACCGTGAGGCTTTTACTCGTACGAGCAGCCGTTGCACTGAGACCTTATTAACACCCTACCTCACTGGAAAGGACCCTCACCATCTACTCGGGTGCCTCAGGGGAAACCCCGGGACACCGAGTCCCTCCCTCTCCTAGGGAGCCTCTCCTGGCTGCTGCTGCCCAACCCCGCCGTTTTTCTGCCACTGCTCTGGGTTTTATCGCTACACTGTAACCCAGTACCGTACCTACTGGGGCACCCCACAGCTCCTGCTACAATTGCGAAGTTTCTGATACATTTTGTTTGCTACCCCAGGTCTGCTCGCTTCTGCTGTTCCAGCTTGCTGTTTCCGAGATTCCTGCTACAGCTCATTTCGCTATCCGGAGGAGCACCGGGACTGACTGCCCTCACGTGAGTTTGTAAAGGAAGTCCCTTTTCCGTCTCTTCCGCCAGCTGTGCCCGCCATTACCCACGTGAGAAAGACAGCTGAACTCGTGCCATAGCGCCCCCTGCAGCCGCGGGGGAATCATCGCACTTGCCCTGCCTGCTGGGAGCCACCAATGCCCCTGCCAGCTGTGACCATAACTATGCCAAAGGGGAAAGTGCCTGCAGCCGAAAGAAGGCTGTGGTTGGGTTTCTGGTTTTGTTTGCTGTTTGCTGCCATTGTTGTTGTTTGTATGCCTTGTTATACATATGCATACTAGTAAAGAACTGTTATTCCTTTTCCCATATCTTTGCTTGAAAGCCCCTTAATTTCGAAGTTATAATAATTTGGAGGGAAGGGGGTCATATTTTCCATTCCAAGGGAGGTTCCCACCTTCCTTGGCAGACACCTGTCTTTCAAACCAAGACAGCCCTGAGCAATCTGACTGAATTTCCAAGCTACCTCCCTGCTCTGGACAAACAGCTGGACCAGATAGCCTCTGAGGTTCCCTCTCAACCTACATTTTTCTCTCTCTCACTCTTTCCAACTTTGCTCTTTCAGCACCTTCCCTGACCATAGGAGTGAGGATTCCCAAGATAATCTATGCAGATAACCTCCTGGGACAGGAGGTCACACTATCTATGGGGAAACTGGGCAGTGAAAGTGAGCTCCTTGGCAAGCCATATATATTGCAGGACAAGAATAGAATAGAATAGAATAGATTCAGTTTGAAGTGACCTACAATGATCATTTAGTCCAACTGCAGAAAAAGAAAATCCCATAGCGTGCTTTAAAAATCTGTAGAAGGTGATGGCTAATGAGGTGTTGAAATAAGTTTTCAGGGATGCAGAGAATATCTATGCCATCCTAATGCTAGCCTCACTGCTAAGACACTGGGACATTTATAATCCTGTAACAACAGATACAAATTGCAGTAGGAGAAAACCATCTAAATAGCTATATTGCCAAAGATAATTCATACCCTAACATCAGAAAAGCAGCCTTTGCTCTCAGTGCAAGCAGGGAAAACAAAACAAACAAACAAACAAGAACCAGGCCAGTAAGACAGGTGCAGTAGAGGGTTTGGGAGCACCTCAGCACAAACATAGCACAAGGAGTAGAAGAAACACTTACTTTGTCAAAGATCTCACGCACGTTGGCTTCAGACTCACCAAACCACATGGTGAGCAATTCTGGCCCCTTAATGGAAATGAAGTTTGCCTGGCATTCATTAGCAATGGCTTTGGCCAGAAGTGTCTTACCACAACCAGGTGGCCCATAAAACAGAACCCCTTTTGATGGGGTCATGCCAAATTTGAGGAATTTGTCTGGGTGTTCCACAGGATACTGAAAGAGAACAAAACAAACAAATAAAAACCTCTCATGATGAGCCAGAACAGGACTATATCTTAGAATCACATAATTTTTTGGGTTGGAAGGGACCTTCAAAAATCATCTAGTCCATGGGCAGGGACACCTTCCACTAGACCAGTTTTATTTCTGCTCCTACGAGAAGCACTACCTGAGATTACTTGTGCAAAGCGTTTGACACTGTCCTGCATGACATCCTGGTCTCTAAACTAGAAAGATGGGGATTTGATGGGTGGACCACTCAGTGGATAAGGAATTGGCTGGATGGTCACACTCAGAGTTGCAGTCAACAGCTCCATGTCCAAGTGAAGACCAGTGACAAGTGGTGTCCTCAGGGGTCAGTGTTGGGACTGGCACTGTTTAACATCTCTGTCAGTGACATAGACAGTGGGATCGAGTNGGTGCCTCAGGGGAAACCCCGGGACACCGAGTCCCTCCCTCTCCTAGGGAGCCTCTCCTGGCTGCTGCTGCCCAACCCCGCCGTTTTTCTGCCACTGCTCTGGGTTTTATCGCTACACTGTAACCCAGTACCGTACCTACTGGGGCACCCCACAGCTCCTGCTACAATTGCGAAGTTTCTGATACATTTTGTTTGCTACCCCAGGTCTGCTCGCTTCTGCTGTTCCAGCTTGCTGTTTCCGAGATTCCTGCTACAGCTCATTTCGCTATCCGGAGGAGCACCGGGACTGACTGCCCTCACGTGAGTTTGTAAAGGAAGTCCCTTTTCCGTCTCTTCCGCCAGCTGTGCCCGCCATTACCCACGTGAGAAAGACAGCTGAACTCGTGCCATAGCGCCCCCTGCAGCCGCGGGGGAATCATCGCACTTGCCCTGCCTGCTGGGAGCCACCAATGCCCCTGCCAGCTGTGACCATAACTATGCCAAAGGGGAAAGTGCCTGCAGCCGAAAGAAGGCTGTGGTTGGGTTTCTGGTTTTGTTTGCTGTTTGCTGCCATTGTTGTTGTTTGTATGCCTTGTTATACATATGCATACTAGTAAAGAACTGTTATTCCTTTTCCCATATCTTTGCTTGAAAGCCCCTTAATTTCGAAGTTATAATAATTTGGAGGGAAGGGGGTCATATTTTCCATTCCAAGGGAGGTTCCCACCTTCCTTGGCAGACACCTGTCTTTCAAACCAAGACAGCCCTGAGCAATCTGACTGAATTTCCAAGCTACCTCCCTGCTCTGGACAAACAGCTGGACCAGATAGCCTCTGAGGTTCCCTCTCAACCTACATTTTTCTCTCTCTCACTCTTTCCAACTTTGCTCTTTCAGCACCTTCCCTGACCATAGGAGTGAGGATTCCCAAGATAATCTATGCAGATAACCTCCTGGGACAGGAGGTCACACTATCTATGGGGAAACTGGGCAGTGAAAGTGAGCTCCTTGGCAAGCCATATATATTGCAGGACAAGAATAGAATAGAATAGAATAGATTCAGTTTGAAGTGACCTACAATGATCATTTAGTCCAACTGCAGAAAAAGAAAATCCCATAGCGTGCTTTAAAAATCTGTAGAAGGTGATGGCTAATGAGGTGTTGAAATAAGTTTTCAGGGATGCAGAGAATATCTATGCCATCCTAATGCTAGCCTCACTGCTAAGACACTGGGACATTTATAATCCTGTAACAACAGATACAAATTGCAGTAGGAGAAAACCATCTAAATAGCTATATTGCCAAAGATAATTCATACCCTAACATCAGAAAAGCAGCCTTTGCTCTCAGTGCAAGCAGGGAAAACAAAACAAACAAACAAACAAGAACCAGGCCAGTAAGACAGGTGCAGTAGAGGGTTTGGGAGCACCTCAGCACAAACATAGCACAAGGAGTAGAAGAAACACTTACTTTGTCAAAGATCTCACGCACGTTGGCTTCAGACTCACCAAACCACATGGTGAGCAATTCTGGCCCCTTAATGGAAATGAAGTTTGCCTGGCATTCGTTGGCGATGGCTTTGGCCAGCAGTGTCTTACCACAACCAGGTGGCCCATAAAACAGAACCCCTTTTGATGGGGTCATGCCAAATTTGAGGAATTTGTCTGGGTGTTCCACAGGATACTGAAAGAGAACAAAACAAACAAATAAAAACCTCTCATGATGAGCCAGAACAGGACTATATCTTAGAATCACATAATTTTTTGGGTTGGAAGGGACCTTCAAAAATCATCTAGTCCATGGGCAGGGACACCTTCCACTAGACCAGTTTTATTTCTGCTCCTACGAGAAGCACTACCTGAGATTACTTGTGCAAAGCGTTTGACACTGTCCTGCATGACATCCTGGTCTCTAAACTAGAAAGATGTGGATTTGATGGGTGGACCACTCAGTGGATAAGGAATTGGCTGGATGGTCACACTCAAAGAGTGTGGTCAACAGCTCAATGTCCAAGTGGAGACCAGTGACAAGTGGTGTCCTCAGGGGTCAGTGTTGGGACTGGCACTGTTTAACATCTCTGTCAGTGACATAGACAGTGGGATCGAGTGCACCCTCAGCAAGTTTGCCAATGATACTGAGCTGTGTGGTGCAGTCAACATGCTGGAGGGAAGGAATGACATCCAGAGGGACCTGGATAGGCTTGAGAGGTGTGTCTGTGCAAACCTCATGAAGTTCAACAAGGCCAAGTGCAAGGTCCTGCACCTGGGGCGAGGCAATCCCAAGCACAAGTACAGGCTGGGCAGAGAATGGATTGAGAGCAGCCCTGCCAAGAAGGACTTAGGGGTGGTAGTTGATGAGAAACTCAACATGAGCCGGCAATCTGCACTCACAGCCCAGAAACCAACCGTGTCCTGGGCTGCATCAAAGCATGACTAGCAGGTTGAGGGAGCAAACAGCTCTTGTGCAGGCACATCCTGCAGCAGAGCAGGAGATTGCAGCAAACAGTGAGTTTCTAAAGCCAGGGTAACCCCAGGAGAATGTCAAGACCCATGTGGAGCTTGCAAAAGAGCAGCTGACTCAGAATGGGCAGGGCCAGGAGTGCCAGCAGCTGATTTAAGCTCAGTCTAACTGTCACTCACAGAGGTGAACAGCTCAGGTACAGGAGCCCCCAGGGAGCATGAGTGACCAGGAGCACAGCAGAGGGGGCAAACAGGACATGGCATGTCAGCCAAGGTGGGGCCCAGCAGTTTGCACTGCAGTTGACAAGGGCTCCTCTCCATAGGAGGGCCAACACATTAGCAGTACCAGAGAGCAGCAAATAAGAGCAGCAGTTAACGCCAAGGGGCAAAGGAAGCCCCTTCTTTCCCAGTCTTAGTAGTGTGAGCTCCCAGTGTTATGGTGATGAGACACTGTAGAGCTCGTTCCCCAGTGGCTGTTGGAGTTGCTCCACCAGTTGACAGACCTTCTGACAGTAGATGTAGCTTTGCAGGCCTCTGGTTGTAAGGAGTGCCTGATGCCTTTCTGGGAAGCTGGGGCTGAGTCATCTCCTCTGCAGAAGGTGTGTCTCTGTCAAGGAGCTATGTCACCAGGTCAAGGAGTTACATGAGGAAGTAAGCAGACTGCACAGCATTCATGAAGATGAGAAAGAGATAGATAGGATATTCTCAGAGACCCTGCAGACTCAGGAGTCTCAGCCCCCCTCTACATTGGAGATGCATGTGGCTCTGCACCATGTTGCAAGAAATCCAAAGTCAAAAGAAGGCTGGAAACTAACCACTCTGTACAAGGAGGAATGCTCTTGTTCCTCCTGAAGACTTGCCATTAACAGGTTTAGTGCCCTCCAAGCCAAAGAGGAGCTGGGTAAGGCTTCAAGCAAAGCAGTAATATATTTTAGTTTTGAGATCTCGCAGGGAAAAAGAAGCTTGGGAAGCCCCTGAAAAGAAGCCATTTGTCAGACTCCAGCGCCAAGGACTATGAGCCTTCTTAGGTATGGCTGGATGCTGTCAGTTATGGATTGACAGCTATGGGGTACTGGCAAAACCCTTGCATGATCCTCCACCGAAAAATACTTGGTATGGACTCCTGAAAGTCAGAGGGCCTTTGAAGCCCTAAAAGAACCTTAATGACAACCCCTGCATTGGGACTCTCACATTTGAACCAAACCATTTGAGTTATTTGGGCATGAAAGGATGCATTGTCTTGGGGTGACTTTATGCTGTTGTATCCCCTACCACTGCTCTATGCCCAGACATGATTCCTGTGCCTTTCTGTGCCTTTAAAACTGGGTGAAGAGACAGAAAAAAAAACTGAGCGAACTTTTCAAAACAGTTTGTGCTTCAAGGACACAGAGATTAGCTGCTGTTGCTGAGGAGCGAAGGAAGCACCCTTCCTGCTTTTTCAGCCAGTTTTTTTTCAGCTCTGTTTCTTCGGAGAGAGAGACAGAGAGTGGTTTTCCTGGGCCTTTGGCTTTTCCCTTCTTCTCTTCTGGACTGTTTCAACATCAGAACACCAGAACTCACTGGGAAAATTTCCACTTTAGGCCCGGAGGGGGCCCAGGCTGACCCAGCTCCGAGAAGGAGGAGAGAGATCACACCCACGGAAGGACTTTAAAATCTTACAGGTTTCTCTCCACAGCGAGAGGTTTAATTATTTAGCATTATTATTCTTTTCCTGTGTGTTTGTTAAATAAATAGTTTTTTATTTTCTCTTTCACATTCCTCCGATGAAATTTTTTTTTCCCCCGAACCTGGATGGGGGAGGGGCGGCTACAACCTGCCTTCCTTTGAGGAAACGTTCCTTTCGGACGTTTTCCCTGAATTTGGCCCAAACCACCACATGCACCTGGCACTAGGGGGACTGGTGCAGCATTTGGGGTCATAGAAGCAGCCTGTCCAAACAATTGGATGATGTGAGTAAAGGATGGCCCAGATACCTGAGAGCGGTGGTAGCTGCAGAGAAACACAAAAGCTGATATGTCCCCCACATGGTAATAGCTGGTTTGCAACAAAAAGGAGGACATTGGATATCGCCAGCAGGATGCTGAAATACCAGGTTGCCCTACTGGAGTAGGACAATGTTGAGCTGCTTAAGGTAATGACTACTTTAAACCCAGCCATGTTTCTCCAGGCTTCAGAAGAAGCCCAGAGACCTTTCTGCCATGACTGCCTGGTAACCATTGGACAAGTGTGTTCTGGCAGACTGGATCTCAAGAGCAATCCCATCCGAGACCTGGAAGTGGACCTGCACACCGGTGGGAGCAGCATGGTACAAAATAGAAAATGGGCAGCTGGGTATGCAGAGGGAACCTCAACACAGGTAATAGAAGACCAGGCTTTATCTATTAACACATCAGCACAAAAAGCAGAATTAATGACCTTACAAGTGCTAGAAATCACTGAAGGAAAAAGGGCAAACATATGAACTGATTTAAAATATGTTTTTGGAATAATACACACCTATGAAACCATATGGAAGAAAAAGGAACTATTATTGGCACAGAGGGGCTCCTATTAGGTACAAAGAAGAAATCAGTCAACTATCACAGTGTGTGCAAAAGCCAGAAGAAGTGGCCATGATGCCCTTGTAAAGCCCATCAGTTTGGAGACTCCTCAGTTAACACAGGGAATCAATTAGCTGACAAAACAACTATAGAGGTTGCTGAAAAAGGTATCCTTGCACTAATACCTAGCAAACAGTAGAATGTCTGGGAACAAAACTCAAATTATGGTAATCAGGACAGGTGGTTAGCCCCATCATTAGAAGCTACGGGAAATCCCAGCAGGTGATTGGTAACCTCATGTGGACAGGTAATTGTACCTCCACAATTAATGTATAAGATAACAGAACTAAAACATCAGGAAACACATTAGGGAAGAGAGAATATGGTAATTAGTTTACAAAGGAATATAGTAAGCACAAAGATGGCAAAAATTAATAGATTCATTGTTGAAAAACGTGTGATTTGTTTTGCAAAATAATCCCAAGGATGGAAGAAGGCCGCCTCAGGGTAGTAAAACAGGGGAATTCACTAGGTGATTATTGGCAAATTGATTGTGCAGAACTGCCCAGGCAGAATGGGGACTGGTACATTTTGGTACTGGTAGATACTTTTTCTGGATGGCCAGAAGCTTTCCCATGTTGCACCAACAAGGCAAGGGAAATCTCAAAAGTTTAGCTGCAATTAATATTTAATAGCACTGAGACTAACTCTTTTAAGTCTTAAAAGGTACATCATTGTCAACAGATCATTGGGGCTAGACTCGCCTGTACATCCTTTCCAACCAGGAAATACAGTGTGCATCAGAGCCTGGAATTCTGGACCAATCCAGGAGAAGTGGAAGGGACCATATCCAGTCCTCCTGGCAACCTACACTGCACTCAAGGTAAAAGGAATTGAACCCTGGGTTCAT
>WEIT01010203.1:25378-36324 GCA_013389985.1 Dryoscopus gambensis | reverse complement strand
CCAACCCACAATCCAAACTATTTTCTGGCAACTATTATTCAACCTGCCACAAATATGATGAGGTATATAAATAACTAAACACTTCCCTGTGTCAGGCAGATGGACCTGTCGGCAAGAGTTAATTTCACCCAAATCAAAAATGAAACCCTTTATTGAATGTAGCTTTATGAGAGTGATAGAAATTTCTCATTCAGCCTATTTTTGTTTCACACTTTGAACAATATTAAAAGATTACCACAGAGACAAGGTCTTATCTGCCTGCTCAGATTACACTGTGCTTACACCAAACCTTACAGCATACATGATTAGCCCTAAAAGGTCTCTTTGGTGATTTTCACTTTTAATGAACTGGTTGGAATTCATTATACAATAATTATAAGGAGGTTTCACAGATAAGCCTCTGTGTTTAGGGGGCATGGTGCTGACAGACAGCAATTTTTCCTCAGAAAGAAAGAAAATCCACACACCTTCCCTGCTAAATGAAGCGTAGTTATTAATCTGAAACCTTCTATGAGCAAGAAAAGACACAAACAGCAGAAAAGAAAGTCCAGGACAAGTAGGGTAATGGGTTTCATTCAACTTCCAATTTACACCATTTTTGCCCAGGTGAAACTGCTGATTTTCAGCGCTGACAAAAATTGCATTTGTCAAGACAAAAGTTCTGCACTTTTATTTTCGCACTGCAATTTTTGAAAAGGTCAAACCCCAAGTATTTACATGCCAGACAACAGGTGGTTCTGCAGGCTGCCCTCCTGCCTGGACAGGCACAAGATTTGGAAAGCAATCAGGTCCTGGAATTCAGCTTGGATGCAACAGAACTCCAACTGTTACCATAAAGAAAAAATGATGGATTTTTTTGCCAGCAGGGTCTAAAGGCAGCATTGTTGAGGCCTTTCAACAGACTGGTTTGTTAATCACCCTAGGAGAAAGGTGCTCCACTGAAAGGCACTCCACTTATCTCATCTTGGGAAATTCAATTGCACAACCTTTTCTCACAGGCATACCTTACTCTCATACTCCCTGCATTACCTACAACTTGGGGTGAAGCTGAAGGCCAGGGAAGTGCAGTCACAGCTCTGCTAAGAACAAAAGAATGGTTGCACTGGCTCAGAGAAGAGATAGCCCAGCCCAACATCCTGTGCCTACTGGTAGCGAACAACAAGCGCTTAAAAAATAAGTATATAGACATTAATATAATTTTACATTTGTCCTGATCAAGAAATTCATAATTTCAGGACTTCGTCAATCAGACATTACATCTGCATTTCTGTATTTTTCATTAATTTTTCATCCAGGAGTCCACCTAACCACTTTTCATACTTTGCCATGATTAAAACCACTGAAAGAATTTAAACTGTCCAGCTGATATGGGAACCAAGAGCACTTCTCTTACAGTGAAGAGTCATCTAAAAACCACTGGGGAAAGACTTGTGGACTTTCCCAGCTGCAGATCAGGTTGACACTGCTGTTTGAAGATTCCTGTCTACTTGCAAGCTACATATCCAGGGGCTTGGATCTTTTATGCTTTCTCTTTTGCTCTTAAATACTTGATAGGTCCACAGACATCTCCATTCTGGGACACGTGATATATTTTAGAAAAATGTTTTCACAAACACACTGAACTGCAAACAAGTCCTTCACTAACCTTCCTCTCTGTTGAGGTTCTTCCCTACAGAGATCCATAGCTTCCACGACAATATTTGGAAAACACAGGCTACAGGCCCTTCTGCTTATCCTGCCTGATGTTCAAGCTCCCTTTTAGCTGGAGTGGCACAACTACTGCAGAGAGGATAAGAACTGCAATCTATTTCCCAGCTGCACCCGTCATCAAACACTGCCAGCTTCCAAAAAACTTTTGGCCTCCCCATCATTGCATGTAACAACTGCAAGTTTAGTCCTTCTGCATTGGCTTGGAACCTGCAAGGAGGTAAAATTACTGCATTAGCACTGCTGTTCAAGCAAGGCACTGAGCTCATGAGTCATCTCCAGGAGCACAAATACTCTCCAGAAGCAGCCGGATGAGATCAAACCCAAGAGGACAGGGATGTGTGAGCAGACATTTACACCATACCTTCAAAATCAGGGATTAAAACCTATCCAGACATTTACTGATTTCATCTTTGAGACTGTTCTGTGAGGACTCAGCCCTGCTCTCCCGTCACAGGAAAAGAAGTTTTCTCTGCACTTTCAAGTACACGAAGAGTTGTTTTTTTGGAAGCTGAAATCCACATGTTTTTCTGGTAAGTGTAAGGGTAACTTGAGTTCAAGTTAAATTTGAGACTGAAGATATAACATCTTCATTAAGAAGTTCTAGTAAAATACGCTTTATTCATCTATCAGAAAACGTCCTCAAACCCCCTGCAGATTCTCCACAAGCTGGTAAATGTGGGAAAATTTGCACTTGTCACACATGTTTAAAATTTTAATCAAAGCATGTCAGTGCTCATATAATGAGAGTTTTTCCCCTCTGGTGAAATTGTCATAATGAAGGTTGCAAAATTACCATATATTTTCAGATGAACTGCAAACAGCCTCTGTCTTTTAGCTGTTACATATTACAGTACTCTTCCCCTTCAGCCCGGATACTTGCCTAACTGCTTTCCAAAATATGTCACTCAGCAATTTCCACCCTGGATAACTATCAGCACAGGCTACAAAATGTTTATAACCACTGTTTTCCAATTTTCACTCCCTTTGATGCCAGCTTGCCAAGCCAGAGGTGCAAATCTGAAGAAGCAGTGCAGGAACCAAACCCTGGACAAGGCCAGATCCAGGTGTTTGAGCCACTGGCTCACCTCCACCTTCTTAAAAGCCTTTGCAGGATTCTATATTCATAGAAGCTATATAAATATATGCGTCACCCTTCCAAATAATGAATTATTCTGGGAATAAAACCAGGTTTTTCTCATATTTCTCTTTAGAGACACAGATTTAGAGAAGGTAAATACAGTAGGAGAACAAGGAAAGGGACAATATCTTGTGTCATCGACTTCCAAATGGAAAGAACATTTACATGAGGACATCCACATATCGTGGGTTAGCCCTACTGCAGATAATTATATACAGGAATTTTATATTTAATATTTTAAATATATTTATTAAATGTTTTCTATTTATTTATTATATATTTGATATCCAAATATTCCAATATATTTCCAACTAGACATATATCCAAATATAATATATAATACATATATATTATAACAAAAGAGAAAGAAATCCATCCTTTCTTTGCATAACCATGCATCAAGCCTCCCAAATATTTGAGTTGTGTGGTGAAAAATGCATTTGTTTATTATTTTGGAGGATGTACATCTACACACAAAAGCCCATGGAAAAAAAAGCAAGACAAGAAAAAGCATTAGAAAGGTTTCCAAGCTAATTAATAACAAAGAAAGGGTCACCTATGTCACAGATGAGCATAAAACTCGAGCACTTTACTTATATCCCAGCCTCAACACAACCCAATCTGACTTTGGACGTATGAAAAACAGAAATGCACTGAGCAGAAGCGAAGGCCCAGTTTCAAAATTAAAACTCCCTGCAGCCATGACAAACCTATTTAGGAGCATTACACCATGCCCCACTTCAACCTGCTGCTTTTAAGCAATCAGTAAGATTTAAAAAAACTTGATGGGCAACCAACCCCACATTTCACAGACAGATGGTTTATAGTTTAAGTGCTCGAGTAAAACCTTCTCTTATCATTCTTTGTATACACTTGAAAGCCACTTAGCTGAAATAAATCTGTGCAAAACAACAGCAAACGACCAGTAAAAAGCTTAATTATTCTGCTTTATATCTATGGTATGAAAGGGGGTTGGAAGGAAAAATAAATCTACTGATAAAGCTTGGTTTTAAACTAAGTGATGAGAGGGGGGGTTGGGGCAGAGAACACGATAACTGGGCATAACTCCAGGTTTTAAGCAGCACCTCAGGCTTTATATGCTTTCGTGCAAGTCAGGTTTTTATCAAAAGGCTAAGTGTTCTGAATCAAAATGTCCATTTATTTTTGTCCATCACAGAAGGCCATTGCTTTGGCACAGCTCTGCTTGGGAAACCCTTGTACTGTGCAAGCTGATCACCCCCTTAAGAGCCCAGTCTGAACCAGTGCCATGCACAGCCCAGAACTGGAGGCCTTCAGTGTAATACCAGCTCTGCTCCAGGCTTTACTGACCCCAGAACATCTGAGTTCACCCCAAAAGAGCGCAGAAAGGCACGGGGTGAATCCCCAGCTTACTGCTGTTTGCATCACTCAGCTACAACGAGCACCCCTGAGTGAAGTAAGGAGGAACATGTTTCTAGGTCAATTCATTTAAAAGGGGGGGTGCAAATCAGGACTCAGAAACGTTTTTATTCTCAAGCAGAAGCAGCATTTTTCAATGGGGAATGGCTGCCATTCGTTCAGTTTGATGCTACCAACCAGAAACACCAGAGAGGAAAAGCAGGTGATATAAACTGGTAAAAGGAGAAGAGGGGATTAGTGGTTTACTGCTTTTTCTAAGGTGAACTTTAGGCTGTCAGCCTAAAAGTTTGTTTTATGGACATAAACATCTGGTTTAGAGTATGAAACTTTGACATTGAAAACTCTGAAAAAAAAATCGCTTACATCACATACAATATGCAAAAGAAGCACAGGTGCTGATTTTGTTGTTAAATTCATTATCCAGCACTCCATGTTCTATCTGGTGTTGGGTGAATTTTGTGATAAGGGTGCTATAGATAAAGTGCAGTCCAATATTTAAACATTTACAAATAAGATTAATAGATTAGCAACCAGACAGCTTAGTACACGTCCCCAAGGACAATAAGGATTATAAGAGAAATCTAAATTAATGTATTAGACAAGCGAAACCTGCAATAATGGGGGGCATACAAGAGAGGATTGAAGCAAGTCACATCACCCCAAACCAGCCTGACCTTTCTGAGAGTATTCCATTGGCACCAGCTGCCCAGGTCTCATGCATTGTCCCTTTAATAAGGGATTTTGGAGACTGGTGGTGCTCAAGATCTCCTGAAGCTGAGAAGGTTGTACCTGCACCTATCACACAGGGTAACACTACCATGCTCTAAAAGAACCCCAATGGAACAAAAACACCCAACCAGACAAATCATATGTGACAGAGCCATGTGTGAATCACCTCCAGCTTCCTTTGCAGAGATTCCTCTGCATTACCAAACTTCTGTTAAACTTTCCAGCAATGTAGTTTACTGCGTGTTCAGAATATTTTAAAAATGAAAATAACACTGAGCAAGCAAGGACAAGGCATCAGCAAGTGTCACAGTTTAAAATATTAAAGCAACAAATGACAGACGCTCACCAGAAAGTGAAAACATTTACAAAATAGCCCACAGATACTGCAAGAAGTTAAAACCAACACAAAGCAGAAAACCCACATAAATACACACACAAACAGGTTTATGTGGATTCCTCTCTTCCAGTGATCAAACTCTTTGAGAGAGATTTTTCTTTCAGCAGCAGGGTGTCTGAATTAGAGAGTGGCAGTATCTGATCTTCTTTATGTACCTATCCATAAACAGAGCTTTGTTATAGCCACCATCAATCCTGTCCAATGCCTCCTGTGCAATTTACTATGTGTATTTATTGCACCAAAACCTCATTATAATAAATTGAAACTACCCAGCACGTCCCTGGAAGTATTCCCTACAGAATGCTATATATTCCTAGCTCTGCTTTGACTTCCCAGCTCCCTTTCAAGATAAACATGGGCTACACGTAGCGAGTTGCACGTTCAGAATTACAACTTATAAGAAATGTCATCTGTCAGTTTGCCTTCCGCAGCCAACACCTCACATCCTCCAAGCTAAATTATGTTCAGTCACGTTAGACAAAAGAACATATCTAACTCAAATACTTACACTTAACGGATAATTGAGAACTGATCCACTAAATGAGCACCTCTAATTACACATCCTAGGTGGGGGAGGGGGGAGCTTCTTATCTCTAGAGCTCTAGCTTCCACATGCCACACATGTCTTTTGTGAATTGAAGCGATGAATGTACATAATTATGGAATTCTCTTTGTAAATTAACATAGTTAAGGCTGAAAACCCAGTAATCAGAGGGTGCTTTTTAACAGACAGAATCAGCACTTTCTCCCATTCAAAAGAACAACATCCAAAATTTTACCACTGTTGGGAGAACTAAGAAATGTTAAAATACAGATAATATTCATTGCACACAGACGTTTTAGCAGAGTAAACCTGAGGTGATACATGTAATGATGCCAAGAAGACCAGGAGAGATAGTAGGGATTTCCTTAGGTTTTGCTATTTTTTTTCTCCCCTCAAAACTAAATAAATCTCCCCCACAGTTAAAGGATGTTGACTTTGAGATATAGAAGTTTTATTTTGCATCAATGTGCCATCACATGTTTTTAAATTACTTGCTGTCTTCATTCTTTCTCAGATATTTTGAAAAGTCACATCACGTTGACTGGCAGAGAGCAGAGATCACAGATATCAAAAAAGTGCAAACCAGAACACACTGAACACAAAACTGGATTTGAACAATATCAGTAAATTTGTTCTTTTTCCCCTTTAAAGGGGAGAAAACTTTTTCCAGTACAGGTGCCTGATGATCATCCAAAATTCTGCGCTCAGCTCAAAAGGAGGCAAGTCACTGTATCTCCTTTCCTCTAGCATTATCTGACTTCTAGAACTAATCCTCTTATTTGGCACACAATCACATTTTTAATCTAAAACCACCTTATCTAGAACCTCAAGATTTTGTTTTTCTGGGGAAGCTGCTTTCCCTCATTGAGATAATGCATCGCTGAATTATAAGCTCCATGCAGCTGTCACTCTTTGCCAAACATTCAGAAACATAAATGAACTCTGACAAGTCGTTTATCTGGTAATTCAGTGTCAAAGTGTAATAATATCACTGGGCTTTGTGCATTATCAGTGCTAAAGCAGAGCTGAAGTTAAAATGCAAATTGAAACCACCTTTTGTGTATCAGAATAAAAGTGCTACAGTTGGTGCCCATCCTGTTAATCCTTTAGATTCTCAGTTAGGTAGGAATAAAAAGGTGTGGATAAACCCAAATGTTACACTCATTAAGCCAGGAATTAAAAGCCTAATTAATGCAGTGACACCTGTAGTTACTACACTGGCTTTAAGTTTTCGTGAAGGAATAGCTGCAGTTTGCCATCCTGACTCAAATCTCCAGGGGGCTCACATTCCCATCACAAGAGCAGAGTGCCACAGAAGTAAGTACAGTGTGCAGCAGAATAGAAATTCCAAGCACATCTACTGAATTTTCTAATTTTGCTAAGTAAAGGCCACCCTGCAAGAACTGCCACAATCCTTTCCTCACTCACTCCTTGCTCAGACAGTCACAAAAGACATTGTCAGATGTAGGAAGGCAGAGGCTCATCTTCTGAATGTCCATTCATCCAAAGAGTTTCCATCTTATTTTACTTCCTGCTGTTATAAGCAAATACCAAAACGTAGTGGTTTGGTTTGGCTTTATATTTTTGTGGTTCATCTTTTTGTTTGGCTGGCATTTTGTTCAATTGGTTGGCTGGGGTTTTTTTTCTCTTGGATGTAAAGCTATTAGCAAAGATTTCCTTCTCTTCTCTCCCAAAGGGGTTATAAATTGGAATAAACCACCCAAATCTTCCTCATGTTCCTCTCTTGGGTAGTGTTACCAGCTGATCCACTTCAAGAAGACTGAGTGGAAAGTTGCATTGATCACTCTGGTATAGTTTATGTGACTAGGTACTTCCATTTCAACACGGTCAGCCCACAGCATTCCCTGCCAGGCTGAGTAAATTTCTCCTGTGCAAAGCCTCTCTGTTGTTCTGTTCAGTCTCACTTGTGATGAATTCAGTCTCCCTGAACACAAGACCAGATCAGAGTTTACGACACTGTCGTTTGGTTCCACGTGCTTAAGACACGATCGAGACAATCACAGAATATCCTGAGTTGGAAGGGACCCACAGGTGCCATCAAAGTCCAACTCCTGTCCCTGCACAGGACTCCCCAAAAATCACACCCCGTGCCTGAATGTCCAAAGGCTTCTCTGTCAGGCTTTGTGTTGTTACCATTCTCTGGGGAGCTGTTCCAGTGCCCAAACACCCTCTGGGGGAAGAACCTTTCCTCAGTATCCAACCTAAAGCTCCCCTGACACAATTTCAGGCCATTTCCTTGAGTCCTGTCCTTGGTCACCAGAGAGAAGAGATCAGTGCCTGCCCCTCCTCTTCCCCTCACGAGGAAGCTGTAACTGCAATGAGGTCTCCCCTCAGTCTCCTCCTCTCCAGGCTGAACAGAACAAGTGACCTCAGCCACTTCTTGTATGACTTCTCCACCAGGCCCTTCACCATCCTCAGGTCCCTCCTTTGGATGCTGTCCAACAGCTTTTCATCCTTCTTAAAGCATGGCACTCAAAACCACCATAAAGTACTAAAACTCAGATGGAAAAGGGCCAGTGTTATAAACAAACAAGAAGGGTTGGCTTTTGTAGGCCCAATCAGTTAAGAGTTGAAATGTTTGCATAGTTAATTGTTGAATAAGAGTTACGGTCTGTTATAAAGGGTTGTTGTTTATAAAGGGTGTTAATAAGGTTCAGGAGCGGTAGTGTTAGGTTCATTTCCTGTATTAGCATTAGGGAAGGGATGATTGACAGGAGCAGGGGAATTTTCTAGAAGGTGATGATGTCAATAGAATTATAATTAAAGGATAAACCGGGAATCCGGATTGGACAAGAGGAAGACCAATCGCTCGATTCCCAGACATCACACCGCTCTACTGGACCAATCATCAGGCTGGTAAATTAGAATGCACCAATCAGAACACACCGGAGGGGAGGGCCCTTGGGAGAGGGGTGGTGCTCTGGGAGGGGGTATAAAAAGGGCGTTCCTTGGGATTTCTGCGTCACTGACTGCTCTGCTTGACCGTGGTCGCCACCCAGTGCAGCGCTTTCCTCAGAGCAATTGGCTAGCCCGCTGTGGAGACCCTAATTGTTCCTTTAATAAACTTGTTAATTTTAACAAATTGGCGCTCGTTTATCTCAGCCTGTAAGGATTTTACGGAGGCTAAACCAGACAGGCTAAACCTTAAACAAAAGAAGAAAACAGGACAGTGATATGACATATTTTTTTCTGTCATGAAGTTTTTAAGTTAAATACAAAGCTGAATGAGAGGGGATGTAACAGAGCAAGAATCTTACTTCAGGGAAGATGAGATAGAAAGGATTAAAAAAAAAACCCAAACCAACAATGAAACATCCTAACCTGCAAGGTATGAGTTTTATACACAACAAATAAGTCATCTAGTCTGCAGACAAAGCAAAGACTACTCTTGACATGTCTCAATTCTTCTATTATGTATAATTTCTTAAAATAATCAAGACTTAGCTTTTTTTTTTTTTTAAATTGGAATACTTCACCGATATTTTGCTTTGTAATCACATAAAGAACTTCTGCACGTTAAATCTGACAATTGCTGCTAAGGTCAACAGCTAACAGATGAATTATCTGGAGAAGGTGGAGAGAGTCTTTTAAAAAGAGAGCATGAAAACAAAATTATTTATTTTAGAATGGAGGGTTATCGGGGGGGAAGTACATGAAACAACATGTAGAGGATGCAAATCAAAGGAGTCTCCTTCTCTTCCCATCTTGACCACAACAATACCTGGTCTGCCCCTGATGATACCCGAAAAGTGAAACAGCAAAAAGCACCAGTCAAAAATGAAAGGTAATGTCCCAATAGCAAGTTCTTCCGGTATTTTATTTTCATCCCTTACTACTTCAGAAACACCTTCTATATGTCATTACACTCCCATTTTTTATGCCAGTCTAAATGGAAACATTAAATAGAATTTCCCTCCTATCCTACTCACTTTTTAAACATGGCCCATTGGTGAATTTCCTTTAGCTTGTTTTTACCATGTCAAATCAATATCAATCTGCAATTTCTTCCACTCAGCTAATTATCATCTATGCAGTACTTAGTACCAGACAGTTTAAAATCCCTGAGATTTCCCATGTTGCAAAAAAAAAAGGACTTATTACATCCAGGTTCCTTTACAAAGATTTGAGTTTAATAAACTCCGGCAGCTTTTTATCCCTTTTCCAAGCCTCCTTCAAAAAAGGACTCTCAAGCGTTTCTTGCTACAGTTGACTAATGGCTATAATCACCTGAGGCAATTTCCCAGATCCTTTAAAAAAATAAATAAATAAATCGTAGCCTCTACATTTTCAGTTCTCCAGTTAAAAAAAAAAAAAAATCCAAGAACAGAAACTTTAAAGTTCACTGAATGTACAACTACACATTTCATGACCCAGAACTGCCCACAAGCAACAAAAGCCTTCCCCACACAGGATTTTTTGCCACACCACCTTACCCCAAAGTAAGCAGAGCTTGCAGGGAGGTTGTGCATGCAGGAGACATTGATGACCACATGTCATGTAAAGATCATTTTGGCTGCATCGCATTTGCCACTCCGGTTAGAAGAAGAGGGGAGCTTTAAGTAAGAAGCAAAACATTGAAGCAACAATTGGTCCAAGCCATCCCTTGGAAAGCATCCATTTCCTGATGCTTTCTCCTGCCCTGGAGTGGCCAGCAACAATTTGAGCCTTGAGCCTTACCAGAAGCAAAGCATAGCCTGGAGTATGGAATTGATAAAGACACTGACATAGATTTGGTTTAAAATCATCTGGAATTGTGAAAGAGCTATGTAAAACTCACATTGAAATTAGGCTGCTGGTGGATTTAAATCCAAAATTTAATGGTTTTGCTTTTCAAAAACTAAAAATAACTGCTGCAGTCGCTCTCTTGGCACATCACTGTATCTTGATCCTGCCTTTTGTTAGGCCAAGTATTTCCTAAACCCCTGGCAGAATTTAGATACTTACCAAATGTTGTCTTTATTACGTCAAATGTCACATTGCACTGGGTGCTTTTTCCAAACATACTCTCT
>WEIT01010203.1:11550-25336 GCA_013389985.1 Dryoscopus gambensis | reverse complement strand
TTTTTTTTTTTTGGTACTGATGAAACCCACACCTAAAGCTGCTGTTTTCCCTTCATCTGTGGAGAAATCTCATGACACCATTAAAAGAATTCACTAGAAATTAAGGATTAGAAATGAACAAACCACACGGAGAAAAAAGTTTGGAAAGGAAAGAAAAGTAAAGAATAATTTTAAGACTCCAAGATTCAGAAAAACAATTCTGGAGAAAGCAGGTGCTGCCAGATAGAACAAAATCAGGTGCAGACAAACACCTCAGAAAAGAGCATGGATTAGAAATATGGCTTGGTTAGAAACAGGGGGGCTTCAATAATTGTATCAGAACAATTGTATTAAAGTATATTCAAAAGATGTAAATTTATTTGTCTTTCAAAATTTAAAAGGGCATTGATCCTTGAACTTCTGAGACTTGCAGGCATTAAAAGAACCCGAAAAACACCTACCCTCCCCCAGTAAATCTGAATACAGAGGTGACTTCTGTAGAAACAAAAGAGTCATAGATGTACAGACAAGAACTGGCCCAAATTTACAACAATTAGACAATAAACTTTTGATCCATAGTCTTTCCTAGACGTGCTATTGAATGCTGTGCTGAAATACCCTTGAACACTGCTCTTCATAAAGTCTCTCACTGACACTAAAAAGAGGCAGAAGATTTTTTTCAGGATCTTTACTTCCTACAAGTACTTAATACTGAAATTTTATTGTATAAGCAAAGCTTTGGAGTCAAAGTAAAACCTTTGCCTTTTCAAAAAGGTTTGTTTTCAGTTATCTTCATGTCAAACACACAACAGCACCTTTTCCTAAAGCAGCTGTTCCCATCCAGCTCTCTCCCCTCTCAGCAACACCAGAACCCACCAAGCCAAGTGCAAAGTACATGCACCATCCATCCTCCTACCAGGGGGTGAGGAAAGGCTGCAGAGCTCTCCAAAAATGAGATAGGAAGGAGAAAGTGCAGCGTACAGATGGCTCTAGGCTTAAAATGTGACTACATTCCCTCAACATTCAGGCTATTCTGATGTTATCAGTTTATCCAAGATCATCAAATCCCTGTTTCTCTACCTTTCTGAATCTTCATGGCTTTTCAGGTTCTTCTCAGGAAGAATTACGAAAATTAATGGAAATAGGTTCGTGGTCAAAACATTTCTTTCCATCCAAGAAGTGGAACTGAGAAAATGGTGTCCACATAAAACGAAAATTCATAAACTATATAACTCTTTCCTTTTAAACATCTATCTCTCCTCCCAACAGCACAGGAATATGTAACGTGTCTTTACTGACAACACTGATATTACAAAATTCCAGTGCATAAAGAACAAACGGGGTTGATAATCTTTCCATACTGAACAAACAAGGCAGGCAAGCTTAGGAAAGCTTCCTGGACAAATCGGTGACACAGCTCTGTGGGGATGCTTGTTTATCACACAAAAGACAAAGAAGCTTTAATAAATTCCCTCCTGAAATTTCCTTTCTATCTCTAAGGATGACTCATTTAAATGTTCCTGCTGACTTCCCAAAACCCCTTCCTCTAACTTCATGTATTCCACAGTAGTATCCTCAAACATGATAAGTTTTCTCTGGAAATAAACTATTTCAAATCTCTCATGGGATCCCATATCCCATGAGATGCTGATATTTTTCTAGTTTACTATCACTTCATATGATTTTATTCCTTCCTTCTAAGAGACAGCATTTTCCTGAAAGGTATTTTCCTCATAGTTGGAAAATACTGCACTCCAGAGGAATGAAAAAATATCTTTCGAGCAGTAGTTTTGCTTTTTTTTCCCCAAGTTTACCCTTCTGAAACTTTGCACACAAGCAGCAACTGAAGCACACACTGGGACGTGTGTGAGATGCAAACTGATACAGGTGACGTGCCTGACTTGTTCCAGAAACAATGAAAAGGCACATTTATTTTTAACAGGGTATATTAAAAGAATGTGTGCTGTTGAAAAACACAAATTAGAACTGTATGGTCATAGCAGTTTGAGTTCAGAAGACAAGTTCTGCTGCAACACTGTTGGTTGAATCAGGTTGTGCAGGTGGGTGTCAGTAAACAGTGGCTTCAAATCACAACAGAATGGTTTTTCAAACTGAACGTGCACGTTTCCTGCCAAAATGTTATATGAGCCTTTTGATTGGAAATTTGTATTTTTCTTCTAAACGCTAGACAGATAACTGTGTCACGTGTAGTTTAAATTACAGCAGCTCACAGTCCTGAGGAACAAAAGAAATGTGTTCAAATAATTCACGGCAGCCACTGAAAATGGGGTGTGTTTCAAGGCAGAGAAACCTGTGGGGGAAATGCCCTATCAAAAGCACTGTTTGGGGCTGGGGGGTTTGTACAGCACGAGGGGCCTGGTTTGAGGTCCAGTCCGCAGGTCACAGGCTGTGACAAGAAGGTGCAGGCAAAGTGAGACACAGGTGGAATAAAAGATGAAATGCATGAGGTCCAAGATCAACACATTCAGGTGGTCAGAAAGACAAACCTCCAAGTTCTCCATACTCAGGTCTCTTCTAGTTACCCCTCAAAAGCCCCAAGGGCTGCAAAAACTACTTCCCAGGCAGGGAGGACACGTAAAAGATACTCCAGGCTGAACAAAACAGCCTGGGGACACAGAGACACCTAAAAGGTGGATAGAGGCAAATCTCCATACATTAACCCAAGAAAGCTTTACTCAATCAGTTTGTGTAATTAATGTAACTTTGAAATCAGGGGAAGGAGAAGAGAGCACTCTGACCCCGAAGGTGCAGGGGTGAAGACATGACCTATCTCTAGGTAGGCCTACATTTTGCTTTAAAAACAACTTTAGAGCTTTAGCAGATGTGCTGGGTGGCTCTTTAGCCAACTAAACCAACTAACAAGTTGATTCACAACTGTGCAGAGCACCAGAAATGGGACTCAGTGTAGTCCATTAGACCTTAAAGAAACTACCTGACAAACTCCACACTTGTTGGAGCCGTGCTGATATCTATCTCTGAGGTAACTGCTTTAAATAAAACACCAAAAAACCTTATTCACAGTTTGCAACTTGCGCTGGTTCACAACGCAAACATCTCTCAAAGCATGGGCTGCAATTCTACAAGTAAATTTTGTGAGTTCTCTCTTACTGATTTAATTAATGTCACAATTATTTAACTGAATTTAAACTACTGATTCGTAATAGATGCCATAAAAGTATGGGGAAAAGGATTGAAATTCCAGGTTTGAGTTAAAACAGGTATTTAATGATTTCATTTCTCCCAGGGGTCTAGAATATTAACAGAGCTCCTGAATCACACTGGATCTCGATTGTAACTTTTTCCTTCTTCCTGTCATTGCCAGTCATTTATCCTTGAAAAATATTTTTACACAAGCTAGTGGTTTTCATTAGTTAAAAAAAAGGAACAAAGACGCCATACAATTTTTTCTGCCAACCACCCCCCAGACTCTGTCAGCAGATTGATAGGAATAGATACAGTGATTTACTGAGTTTTCTGATGACGAATAACCTGCAGTTCAACTTCCCAAGACACCCCTATAAAGATTCAAATGACTGCATTTTGGAAATGAACCCACAAATTTCGGAACAGCAACAACAAAAAAGATTTTGCTTTAAATATTAACTGTGAGTGCAAGGTACTATATTTTATTGCCAAGGTAATATATAAGACAAGGTACCACAAAACATAGTACTGAACAGAACAACACATGCTGGCAAATACTTGCAAGAAATGTGGAATAAACTGTAGCTTGAATTTGACAAACCAAACTCTATTTTGATGAAAGACAAGCCTCAGGTCGTATAGGTAATATTTAGTAAGCTAAAAATGTATCAGACTTTGCCATTAAAATAAAAAGAGAGAATTGCTGATGATTAGCACCTTAAAGGGATGCCCAGGACCTGGGACTGTAACATTTCCACAGGTGAGGTGCATCACACAGGAATTTAAGTTCTCCATTTTGCTTCTGAGAAGCACAAGAAGGCCTTTAACCTCCTGTTTGCCACTCGAGTGCTGAAAAAGCAACCCTCTGCCCCCTGCGCTCAGCACTGATGTTCGTGACAGGCCCAAGGAGAAAGCAGAGGCAGAAGGCAGATAAATAACCAAGGGCTTCTCTGGGTACTGCTCAGTGGAACTGCCTACGTACCTGCATCAAGGAGAAACAGAGAGATTAAAGGCAAAACCCAAGCAGGCAGCCAGAAAAGGACTGAAAAAAGTCTTTTTACTTCTTCCCCTCCTCCCATGACTTCCCTGAGGGAGAGCTTTGAACAAAAGTACTGAGGAGAAAAGAGTTTGGAGTTCCTGTTTGATGGTGGCAGTCTTCAGGGGTGCTGTGAGAATTCTGGGCACATTCTCCGCTGCTGAGGCTTTGCCCTTCCAAAGGATCTGCACTTCATTCATCCCCTACAGAAAATGCCATGATGGCAACATCATCTTCTCCCAGGAAATAAATATTTCTGCCTGGTATTTCAAAATGCAGGCAGGTGTAATGCTACAAAAGCTCTTCACCATTGGTCAAAATAGAAAAGCCACCCCCCCCTCAAAGCACAGCATTGAAAAGCTGGGGCCTCCAAAATGGCACATCAGAGAATTTTGTATCCTTTTAACACACTTAATTCCTATGAAGAGTAATAGGAGTCAAGCATGAGCCGAAGGATAACATGATGCAAGATTTAACATACATTTGCCTTTATGGATGCAGATACTACAGGAAACAACTGCCAGCTCCTAGATTTGTTCCAGAGCATAAACCTTTTCTGTTAATATGCATAAGGCATAGCTAGATGTGTCTGCTCAAACAGAAAAGAGCAGGCCTAATCAGAGAGAGTGAGACTGTTTCTCATAAAATGCAGGGGACCCTTTGCTTGGATTTTGCCAGCTATCTTAGAATTGAGATTTTTCTAAAACTAGCAAGATATAAATCTATTCTAGACATCACATGCAACTGTTATCTCACTTTCGTTTAATTGATTTAAAATTAAATAATAGGCTTTGGTTTTATCTTCACAGTACTTCTAAAAATACTAACAGTCAGGATAGGAAAACCAAATAATTTTATCTTCTATCTAGTTTTGTTACACAGAAAAAGAATGTGACAATAGCCTCTCAAACACTAAAAAGCATCAGGGATCGCTTATATGTTTTCAAAATTATTTTCAAAACATCACAGTGACTCTGAAACCCTCAATAACCCAACGTCAGTTTATTTCCCACATCCTTAATCCTTTACTTTGGAGAATGGATCTAAGTGCGAGCAAAGGGAAGTGGGGCACAGCTTTGCTCCTCACAGGTCAGACACGTGTTGCTGAGCCCTCACTGTTCCCGTGTTCATCTCCAGGGATAAGCATAGCCCCTGGCTCTTGCTGTCTGAGACATTTTGGGATTTTTTTTTTAGCAGTGCAGGTTATGCAAGATAAAACTTCTTCCTCACAGGGAGGCCATTCTTTACCTCTGAGAGGTCTATTACCTTGCCTGCACTCTGCTCATTAGTTCTGCTCTGTTATTTTGACATGGATTTATATCTTCATTCCTTAAAAATATTTGGGTTTAATTTCCTTCAGTTGCTGTAGCTTATTCCTCAGTCGTACCTGTGGCTCTGTGATCCTTCCAGACCCACTTAGGACTTTTCTCGTTTAATCAAGTACTGCGATCTAAATTTCACATAATTTTTTTGAGAGTAAATTATTTTTTCTTTGTGTGTAGCCTCTTTAGTAGCAATTGATTGCTAGATGCAGCAATTTTAATCATCTAAAAACTTCAGTCTAAGTGGTCTCAAATTGCACCATATGAATTAAGGAGATGGGCTCAAAATCTCTATAAGCAAGTTAGCGCATAAATGCAGAAATAACTGGATTTTATTTTGAAGGAAATGTCTCTGTGGGGGAAAGCTTTTAAAAATACATAAACATATTATAGAGGAAGCATAGAGATGGTGAACTGGGAACCAGTGCGTACCATTCTCCCAAAACAATAGTTAGGGAATATTTTATGAATATTAAAAAGTTAAACCAGAGACTGATTTTCTCCTTTGCTCCCACCTGACGGAACATGTGTCCAACAATCACTTGCTGATTATATTATAATTAATCCATTAAAAACTCCCAGTAAACCACATAAAGAAAGAGACAAAATTCCTTTAAATAGAAAAACATTACAAACTTGCGCCATCAGAATGCCATCAGAAAAATAGAAGCCAAAATTATTATCATGATGATTTTTCACTTGTGTCCTGTTATCTCAAGGAACATGTTTGCACTGTGCTTCAGCCTGCTAGGATCTGAAATTGCTGTGAGATATAACCAGGCTGTATAATTAGAGCAGCAATTAACCTTGCTTTTGAACCACATGGGAATTACATTTTGATCAAATCTCACACAACAAATCTCTGCTTCCAGTATCTTTTCTTCTCATCAAGGAGATCATGCCATAGTTACTGACATTTTTGATAACCTGGTCCATTCTGTTTAGAAGTATCTACCTAGCTGCTACAATCCTACAGCTCCAACCTGGGTATAAAATGCTGTGGATCTGGGCACTGAACATAGCAGGAATAATGATAAATGTTTTAAGGCTGATCAATTTTGCAAAAACTCACAGTCCCAAGAACCATTTGTGAGCAGATCACGAGCAGTAACACGTGAAGGGTCCACGTTCCTTATTCTTAACTCCTGGTTAAACAACATCAGTCAGTCAGAGACCAAACAGACTCATCTGGAAATTTAATTGAGTGCTCAGAAGAACCCAACCACATGCTCTGAGTGAAAGAAAAACTAGTGTGAGGCTGATTCTTAAACCAATGCATGGATCTTTATAATGAATAAATAAAATAGGAACTATCAAGAGAAGAGGTCTCAAAACATTCTCTAAGCAAATGAGGCACCAAAACCACAATGACTTTACCAGGTGAGGAGAAGCTTTGGACTCCTGTCTGTACTGTCATTCACTGAGAACTTGACACATTAGACAGTAAAATCAGGAGTTTGTAATGAAGTCATGACTGTATTCCAAACTGAAATAAAATCTATGCGTGGTAAGGATTAATTTGTGACACAGCACTCACCTGCTAATTAACAAAGGCAACTAAGCTCCATGAAAGCTCTTACGCCCTGTTATGAAGGTTTTGCCCATTTGAACTCAACTTTAAAGTGGCCTTATTTTGCTATGCCACATAATGTCCGGAAACTATCTCCAAGTCAGAACCGATGGGCAGTAAAGAAGGCTCAGGAAAGGGAAAGACAATGCATCAGACATATCCACAGCAATATGCTGAACAACTTTCTGTAATGATCCTTGTCACAGAGCTTGACCCACGAGGGACCTAATGCAGATAGTGAGCACTGACATGTACCCAAACTACTTTTGCTCCTTTTCCATCATCCTTCTATTTCACTGTCATTTTCAGACAGAACCATGGGGTCCTGTTGCTCTCATGCTCCACTTTCTTGTAGACTACCCATAAAAAAAGTTTCTTTTCCATTTAATCCAAAAAGATTACTTTCTTGGCCACCTTAAAACACGTACTAATAAGATTAACAAACCTCAGAACAGCCTCCAGTTGCTTGCAGGCTGAAAACTTCCTCCCCAAGACATCTGCTTTGTGTGCAGCAGTGTGGCAGAGTTCAGTGGTCTGAGCCTCAGTGGGTGGATAGCGTGCCAGGAACCAAAGTTAAGAGCCGATGTAGAAGAAAGCTTGTTCCACAGAATTCCTAAGAGTCTGAAAAGCCAAAGTGCAGCCGAAGGTTATCACAGAGGAGCAGTGTGCTGGAAGGACTAGCAGCTATAAATAACACACAAAAGAAACTGTTTTACATTTGTTTGGGTTTGAGTACACATACGAGAGATGGATTAGAGCTTTTTCTTGTGCAACACATCAGATTAATTTAACAACCTCTTTGCCAAAGAATGCTCTTATGGGACTACATGTTCCTCTCCTTCCAGGACTCTTGTTTCCTTTGTTCAAAATAAGACTATTTAACAAAAGTTCGACTTCTGAGATCACACCTTTTGCTTTTGACCCTTGGTAAGTCTCTAGGTGCTCCCTGAATCATTGTTCTCTCTCTCAAAATCAACTCAAACCTCTTTACTCCTTCCTGCTCCCTACCCCCTGTAGGGCTTCACTCAACAATCCATTCCCTCTGGAGCACAACACACAACAGTTTCTCTCCCTTTTACTTTTCTATGCCCTTTCCTTGTCATTTTTTTTTTAGCAGCTCTCTCCCCATGCTGTCCTTCAGAAGGAACAGGCAATCTTAAACCATCCCCTGAATTTTAGCTCCACACCACCACCAATAACAATTTCAAGAGCAAAACCACAACTTCCATAAGAAAGCAAACCATTTAAAAGCAACCACTTAAATTGCAGCCCTGGCTGGAGGGCAAAGAAATGGGGACCAAATCAATGCTATTTTTCAGAGGGAAGAAGAGCAGCAGCTTCCTGGCTGACTGTGCTGCACCTGCACCAGCCATGACTTCAGCAGAGTGTGTGACCACCAGGAACCTGGGACACTGAATCCCCGCAGTTTGCTCCCAAATCCATCCTTACACAAACCAGCTCCATGTGCTCCTGCCTACTCAAACAGTTTAAAACAGGCAACATGCAAACAGCTTTCTTCTTCCTTGCATATTATAAGTTTAACATTTTAATAGTCTCTGACCTGCAAGACCAGAAACTAATTCTGTTTCAATTCCCTGGTAAGCCCTACCTATCTTGTGGCAACATCCCTTTTTTAGTACATGTCCAGTGCTATTATCCAGCTAATGAAGCTCATCCATGGCAAAAACTTCACCAAGAAAAAGAATATGTATGAGTGAAATCTAATGGTAGTGGATGCAGAATCCTGGCGGCAGGAACTAGCCATTTTTGCCAGCAACAGTAAAAGATTTTACCTACCAAAAAGGAAAAACCAGCAAAGTCTACTCAGACTAAGATGTTTTCTGTGGTACAGCAAATGATGAGTGCCATTGCTAGACCATGTTTAAAATTGTCACCAAGGTATCACCGTAAGACTGAATTAAAATTTGGATTGCATTAGAACACACAGTCTGCATGCGGTTGGCTAGAGCAGATATATCCAAAATTTGTGCATAAGACAAATTGTTAATGCTGCTAGAAACTTCTGTCAAAAGCACTACCAGGCTAAGCTCAAAAAGTACCCACAATTTGTCCTTGTTTTTGAGGTAACAGCTATTCCATTTGCAAATGTTAAAACTAGAATATGTTCCATCTCAGAAACCAACAGCCTTATGACTGTTTGTCTTCTGCTAAAGGGAGAAAAACCCACAACACTTCCATATGCATATATTTTATCTGGATATCTTGTTATCCCAGCTGTCTACGAGAGGAGTGGAAATCCTAAAGGGCTCCTCATCAGCACGTGTGGGTATCAGACATCCCTGATCAGAAACCTGCTGGGGTGCCAGCAGTAGCCAAGGGGCCTGCGTGATCTGCCCATATGCTCCCTCTTTACACAACAGATTGATGCCAAAGCAAAGCAGTTCAAATGTTTTCAGTGCTCCTTCATCACGGCCAGCAATCTGCAAACAATCTGAAACTGCTTTATTTAGTCACACTACAAATGCAGGTTTTAGCTTGGAGCATAAGCTCCCCATTCAGACATGAAGTGCCTCCACAGAGCTGAAAATCTTCCGTGCTTTGAGGAAGTCTGGGTGGGAATCTGCAATAGAGTTTTTCAACAACCTTTCAGCATTAAGGGTAAAAAACGGGCAGTAGCAAAGTTGTCTAAAAACCAAACTGCTGATTAGCTCTTATTTAGAGGAGGTATTAATTAATTATTATGTTTGTAATGATGGTAAGAAAGCACTGAACATGCTCTGGGGACCAAAACTAAATCCTGGTACCAGTAAAATCTAGTAGCAAGCATATGACTACCAGTTTTTAGTACCAGTTTTTAGTACATATGCTGCAATCAAACACCCAGCACTTGGAAAAAAATTTTAAAAATAAAAAATCAAAGCCCATTTCTGAATATAAAACCCTGTACAGAAATGTAACCAAGACTCAACTGCATTAAAAAAAAAAACAAAACTGTAGCTGGAGAAGAAAAAGAGCTCAACAAAGACTTCAAACTTCACAACCTGACCTACCTTTTCTTTGTTAGAGAGCTGCTAAAACATTTCTCAGGCTAAGGAAAGCTTCCCTAATTCAAGATACAGTCTCCTTGTATTCAGACCACTTCATCAAAAGGTTCATCACGTCACATACATCCCTTTTGGTTCTTTAGCTCCAACAGGCTGGATCTCAAACTTGCTAATGTTTGTAAAATTAGGTTTTTCTTCCAAACTGCAGGCAGGTAAGTGAAGTCAGCAAGACTGCTTTGAAAATTGGAAAATCTACTTGCCAACAATCAATCAGTCAATCATCAAACAATCAATTGATGGCTTTTACCTCTACACTTTGACATTATTTCAGAAGTGGGATCCTAACTCTATACCAGTGCATCATAACATTATTTTGGTGTCAGAAGTTCAACCATAACATAGCAATAGAAATAAATTTTAAATTGCTGAGATATCCCCAATAGGAAAAATGTTACTGCCAGAAATAAGTATGGTGATAGAAAGAACAGACAATCTAATCAAAATCAGTTATGAAGAATTTATATGCCCTTACATCCTATTTTGGCAATTTTCTGCTCAGCCTGGAAGCAACCACTGATCTTGATCTACTTTTAGTTAAAAAAAATAGTTTAAAAATACTGTGCTTCTCATTTGTGGTTTCTGAAGTAACATTTTACTGTAGCTAAATTTTGGGCATGTCATTTTACATAATGGAGTTGTTTTCCTGGTTTAAAAACTTACTTCTTATTGATAATTGACAATTGCTTCAGACTTCCCTAGGGCTACACTTTACCACTCAATGGGCCCTAACAAACAATAAAAGAAAAACCTTTCTAAATTGAGGAAGCTAAGTTCAAAGCAAGAAAACTTCCACAGAAGACAGAAGATTTCTGACCACTTTGGAGCGGCCATTTCTGTGGGAAACACTGACTGAGAAGTCCTTTTTAATATGATTTAGGATAAGCTGAGATTGCCTTAAGTACATTTCCATGGGTTACAGTAAAAACCAAAATTATTGAAAACTAACAAAGCTGAAGTGGTTTTATTTGTCCCCCAAATACAGTAAAGAACTACATTACAGAACATTTTTCCACAGCTGTTCTGGCAGCAACACTCATAAATCACAACCAGCAAATATAACTGATTGCAGGGATGAATGTATCAACTTCTACAGGATTTTTTTCATGCAAGCCTTTCTGAAAACTTTTTGCTCCAAGAGACACGCTGTAATTAAAAAATCAGCAATGAAATCCCAAACAATATAAAGAATTATAGCACCAATTAATTACGGTGCTTTCAAGCTGAAAAAAAAGCAATTTGCTAATGAAAACCACGATTGCTTAACAGCAGCGTTAACAGCAAAAAAAATTGTTGCAATAAATCACTCTTCATAAACATGGACTTACATTGGAAGTCTTCCTAATCCAAAACGTGTTACACTCAGCAAACTAGGGAAGATGTTCACTCCTCCAGGATCCACTATCCTTATCCAAAAAAAAAGGTGACATAAACGCAACCAATTGCTGAGGGTGGGAGCTGCTCTGCAACAAAACCATACCCGAGAGAGGACAGCAGGTACCTGAGGGCTCCCAGTACTCCACTGGAGAGCAAAGGGCTGGGACCACTGGCTGGTTTCCGGATTACAGGATTACAGCAGAAACAACTTTGCAGGAGGAGTCAGAGGTTTTGGAGAGCAGAAGGAAGCACAGGTTTCCCAGAGGGGTTGTGGAGTCCCTGTTTCTGAAGATATTCAAGAACTATCTGAGTAGTGTCCTCAGTGGAATGCTGCTTGGACAGGAAGGTTGGATGAGATGAGCTCCAGTGGTTCCTTCCAACCTTACCCATTCTGTGATTCCATGACCTGTATCTGGGGATAAATGGCTGAACAGTCAATGTAGTCCTTGAAACATCAAAAGAACCCTTATCACCTGTCACACGTGAAATCTGCAACACAAAAAAGCAGTTTATTTCTTAGCTGCTCTGTATAAAGAAGACAACAGTGACTCAGTATTGGAATTTCCAGTACCAGAAAATGCCAGGCAAGTCACTGAAAGCATCAACAATTATATTTGATAATTTAAATCTTCTGGACACTGGCTAAAGTTGATCTCCTAACTGGCCTAACATCCCATGGAGCAAAAAACACATAAAGCAAATAAAACATTATAAACAACAAAAAGAGCTCCAAGGAAAGAGATAGATCAACAGCATGATTTTGTTTAGTGGACATTTATAGAGCCACGTTACCAAATCTCAGGGTAAAAGAAGAAATTACGTGTCTAGATACCAAAAAATCTATGCAAAAAACCCCTTTAAAGTGAAAGCCTCCTCGAAGCAATCCTGGGGCACAACTTCAGTTTCCTTCACACAGAAGAGTTTGTGGGTTTGGTTTCAGTGAAGGGCTGAGGCAGTGTGTGATCTGTGGAAAGAAATAGACATTTAACATAAAACACAATTTAAACTATTCCCTTCCACAGTAAAGGTCCACAGATGAACTGCTCAAAAGGCTTCAGCTGCAGAACATTTCTGGAGTTCAATCCTGATCTTGACCCTCTTTATCCAAGCATGAGCATGCATTGCTTTTATTACCTGCTTTTACCTCTTGCGCATTTGTTTAATTTTGGCCCTATTTTTTGTCTTCTATTTCCGAAGCAAACATAAAAATTTCTGGAGATCTAACTGTTCTTGTTCAACCAGGCACATTTTGCATACATGTCTTCATGGAATATTTTTCTATTCGAAGTTTCAGAAAATGGCTGAAATTCCTCTTTCTTCAGCTTTGTGAGGCTTTACCAATTAAAAAGTCAAAATTCCTGCTGAGGAGGGTCACAAAGCTTTCACCAGCCATGGATTTTTTCTACATTAAAAAATTAATCTGGTTGTCTTGAATGTTTATCAACTGTTATTCCCTCAAAAACACATGTTACAGATCCCTGAGACAAGATTCATGATATGGATTAGAGCATATTGTTTACAGTCCATAAACACTTTTTATTATAGTTTCATCATAAGGTAATTCCATTCTGTGAAGTAAATTAACATATTTTCCAGGGCTCATTAATCCTCATTTAATCACTCAGTGAACATGAACCAAACCTATTAAAAGGAAAATCAAGACATGAACTCTAATTTAAGCCACTATTTTACTAATTGCATTTATCTTTAGGAAATCCTTATATGTAATACTGAAACTAGTTTCCTCTTCTTTATATTTAGTGTACAAAAAGGCTTTGGGATATAAACCATCCTCTAAAAGCCCTGTTGTCCCTGTTCCTTGATTACCCCTAGTACCAGTGGATTTGTACAGGCCAAAGCAGGATCACTCTGTGTCCAGCAAATTTATTTTCTGATGAAACAGCCGCAGGTATGTGAAAAAGGCGCTTTTTACATGCTCAGAATATCCAAGCTAAACACAGGGCTCCATTGTGTGAGTTTCTCATGCTATTACAGACAAATCCCACTGAGAACTTCCAGGAGAATAAATGGACAACGGGCACACGCAGAGTGATGACGCATGGGCAGCACCAGAAGGAGACTCAGTGGTGGAGTCACCAGAGCAGCACAAAGATGTCACAACCACTGAGAATTTTTCAGGCATCAAAAGGAAGGAGGTTTTAGAGGAGCAGAGACTGAGGGAGAGAAAGAGGACTAGGAAGATGAATTGAAAGGCGGCCCAGCACCTGAAAAGCTGAACTCCCCGACAAACCCTTTTGCTGATGAAGCTGTACAT
>WEIT01010193.1:40788-55053 GCA_013389985.1 Dryoscopus gambensis | reverse complement strand
AGGGGGCGGTAACAGAACGGGGATCAGTGAGGGACAGCGAGAGGGGAGGACACAACTGGGATACAATCCAATGAGGGGGTTTGGGGGGCGGAGTTGTAACACAGAACAAATACAGAACCGAACTTGACAGAACTTTCCAGGCTAAGGGGAAGAACAATATTCAGGGTGCCACCCCATGGGCTGTGGCTTATAGTCAGGCTAAGGCATTCCCACACCCTGACTCAGCTGCAGAACCCTGTACTTAGACTGAACCTCATGAGGTTCTCATGGGCCCACTTCTCAAGTTTGTCCACGTTCCCCTGGATGGCATCCCTTCTCTCTGTTGTGCCAACTGCAATGCTCAGCTTCATGTTGTCTGCAAACTTGCTGAGGGTGTGCTCAATCTCACTCTGTGACTGATGAGGATATTTCCATAACCAATGTTTGTGCTTGATTTCAAAAGTCTTTAAAAGAAACTTAACCCTGAGCCTTCTGTATTAGATAGGGGGGGATAGTTGCTATATGAGGTCCTATCAGTATTTTAAAAGTGGAAATGTTCTTTTCTTAGCTCCGTCACAAGTAGCCACTGTGTAATTTTATATTTGGTGGCTGATGTGAAGATTTTGAATTCTGAATTAAGTTTGTGATGGTAAAAAGTGTATACTTGTTTTTTTTCCTAATAAATCTTTATTTGTGCACTGAAGATCAAATCAGAATCTAATCAAAGACTTAAGGAACACCTTGAATGGGTTTTAAGACTGCAATACATTTTAAAGTGCTTACCTGAGGCCAAATTCAGCTGATCAGTAAACATCTTGTTTGCAAATACCTTCTGTAAAATACCTTCTGTTTTCAAAATTGACATGTACATAATTAAGAAAAAAAAATTTACAACCAAATTAAACAAAATAATTTGTTTAAGAAGCAGGAGAATAAGGTATTAATTTTTGTTGCTTCTTTTTCATATCCATATGAGTTTCTGTAAACCTAGGTATAACCCTATAACCCGTTTATTTTGGAGAAAAAAATTCAGTCACCTAATCATTTTGGGTCAAGTTCTCCTGAACTTCACAACGTTGACATTCATGAGAATTAACTAGCAGAATTGAAAGGCACACCATCAAGAGTAAAAGGACAAACACTTTCCTTTATATAGCAGGGTCACAAGCAATGGACGTAGACAATGTTATTGAAATGCATGATAATGAAAAATAAGAAGTTGAAGAAGTAAGTCTAATGGGGAATGTTCTACAATTTGTTTCAGTTTCTAAGGTCAATTTTTAACAAATTCAAATAAACTTACATTTGAATCCTTTCAAATCACTGGGGAACGTACATCATTGAAATATCACTGAAGCATGTCATCTGGCTTTTCCTGTGCTCCTAATCCCCCATCCTTGAAATGTCCCCTGTACTGAGGTTACGAATAGAGAGGTTCAGGAACAAATTTGGATATCCATATGCCTTCAAGAATTTGCAGGAGATTTTTTTTTTCCCCTTGACACCAGCTAGGCTGGACAAGCTGCCAGGAAATGTGTCCCTAAATCTTTACTACTCCCTGCTGAGTGAAGATAGCTCCTCACTGGACAAATTAAGTCTCCATGCCCTTTATCAAGTTGGCTGCAGAATTCTCAAATGAAATAGGACGTTAAATAATAATTAATACTTTCATAGATTTTACATGTTTAAAGCAGAAAATAAATCAACTATTTGAGCAAATGAGATTTTTTTTCCAAATTTAATTTCTTTCCGTGTTTTTTATTTTTAGTCTTATCATAAATTGTGCAAGGTAATTGAGAACTTTTTGTAATTAGGGCTTATGATATCAGTATTCAAATATGCATATTTATTACTGACACTAAAATACTTCTTTCCTTGTTTTACTTTGTGAAATGGCTACCGAAAATCTACAGCATCATTTTGATAATATCTTATTTCCACATATTTACAATGTTAAGTTTATCTCTGCAAATTCAAACTTTGAGGGTTTTTGAGTTAGCTCAGTAAGGTGAAGCTGTAACCTCACAAGAGACAGATTTCCACAGACATTTTCCAGATGATAGCAGTATCATAACCAGCTAAAGACATGAAGTTGCACTTCAAAAATTACCAAAAGTATGATAACAGCTTTCCTTTTCTCTTTGAGCTCTCATAGTAAGAAATGTAAATTGGCCATGTCAGCTTCCAGATCTGATTAAGAAATCCATCTCTTAAAATTTAGCACCAGTTCTCCAAATATGTACCGACTCCTGCAAAGAGATTGATGTTTGAAAATCTGAAATGTAGCCTAGGGAAGGAGTTACCTTAGAGCAGCATCCTTAAGGCCACAGCTCAAGAGGAATTTAACTAAAAGATCAGGCCTAATAATGACGGAAAACAGTGCATCTCTTTCATTTTCAATGTTTTTCTATATAATGAATTTCTTAAAAAACCACTAGGATCCAGGGGTTCACACATTTACTACATATGCCCCTGCAGACAGCAAAAACTTGTGCCATTCACGTGTTTCCTTTTGCTTTAGAGGAAGGTAGAAGGCCTAAGAATGCCTTCAGGGTAAAGACTGTAATGAAAACCTGTATCTGTATTAATGGCATGAGTTTTGAATTTAAATATCTATCCTGATTTGGATTTATCTTTTTTTTTTATTTTTCCACTTTGTGTAAGTAATTTGGAATATAAGCAAGAAAATATTACATCACAGATGAAAGATTTAATCTTAAAATTGCCTTCACTAAGAATTATTATACAATTCAGGAACAAAGCAGGGTGTGAGGAAAAAAAACACATTTAGAAAAAAAATGTGTTCAAGGTAGCAAATGGTAAATTGTGGTGATAGCCTTTATAGGTTCTGAAGTTTAATTCTTTACAGTGTGTCTTGAAGAGTGTAGTAGTGGTGATTTATGTCACATCTCGGAAGTTGTGTTGCTGGATTTCTGTTTGGATTTACTCAGTGGGATCACCTTAAGAGCTGAATAGACACTAGCTATTAAATCCTTCCACTGTATTTTTCCCAAGGAACTATTTCTATACACATGTGAGTAAATGCACAATAACCCAACGAACACTAACTTTCTTGTTGCCTTTCTGAGACATTCTCCTTGGTGTTCATGATTATGAGCTCATCAAATATGTGAACGTTAATCCTTTCTTGTTTAATGTGAAAAATCTCCAAGAACTCAAACATGGGACAGGGAGTGCAATAAGCATGGGACTAGAATCATTTGGTATTTTTCCTTATATGAATAAAATATTCTAAAATTGTCCCTATTTTGTGTTGCTTCTCCCAAACGAAGCAGCACATAATATAGTGTGCAGTAAGTAAAAAGACTAAGTTATATGAATCAATATCAATTTTCTTCTTTCAACTCTTGAGTAACCTTGAGAGAAATACTTGAAAGAACTAATTTTGAAAGAAATTACCTTGAAAAATTACCTTGAAAGACAGACTTTTTTTTCTCTTTTTTCCCCCATGTCTAACCTGTGCTATTAAGCTGATTCACCTGTAAGCATGTTGACTAGATTTAACTTTAGCGGAGCAATAACAGTGCAAATGCTGGAATTTGGAGAAGGCTTCCTGACTAATCCAAGAGTAAATTTTTCATTGGAATGACTGTCTTCCTTGGAGAAAGTGAGAAATAGTCTCTCTTCTGCTGTTTGTCTTTTTCTATGAACGTTGAGTTATCTGCAAAGATAAAGGGTGAGTATGTAATGCCAAGATGTGCTTAGTCACTGTTTGAAGAACTAGATTGAAGGTCTGTCTGCTGTGCTGTGCTGATTCCTACTTCAGTGATCAGAGGTTTCTCTCTTTTTTTCCTTTACTGTTCCAACTGTCCTTTTGCAAAGAAGTACAGAAGTCCTACATCTAGAATTTGATATCTATTTAGTAATTGGAGTTTTCACACAGGTTTATAGGAAAGGTATTACTAACAGAAAGGATGCTATATGACTCATAGTTGTACTTTATATTCACTAGGAGTGTGATGCTGAGGCTAATAATTATGCATTGAGTGTTAGGAGATGATACTGCTGTGGAGTTGGAAGCTCAAGAAAACAAATCATAGACACGCTTCAGGGGTCAACATTTTAACTTTTCATGTTTCCTTTTTAAATCCATTTGTAATTTGCAATCCAGAGATGATAATCTCTGCTAGAGAATCAGGGATTCCTGAAATACTGGCTTAGAGAAAAGCTATCTAACCCATCTGTTATTCATTTCTGGCACAACTTGGAGTAAGAGGATCTAGAACAGGCTTTTTCCAGTTTTGGGTCAAAGAACAGGTGGGGAAAAATTTCCTGTTACCAGTGCGGATCCTACCCTTTTTTTTTAGGTAATGCAGGAGAAGAAATTATCCTCTTCTCTTGATCTGGTTTGCTCAAGAGTTTAGGGAGAGATGTTCAGTCCCCCTAATGCTGTTTCTTTTAACCAGTTTGGAAAAGCAAATCAGTAACTTGTATTTGAAAGCCAAGATTTCTCTGGGTGTTGGCTTACATCCATTGCAAACATCTGGCATCTTTGACGGTATAGGAAATTTCAACATGAAAAAAGTAGATGTATTACTTTCATCTCTAATTCTTCTCTCACCCCACCACTAAAGAGTCCCTTTAGTCTATACTACCCCAATCACAGTCCATCCTTTTCACATAAGCCATCATCTCAGAATCAGAGTATCCAGGCTCTTCCACCAATCCCTATTGTAGTCCCTTCACTATCAAAATCTGGTTTCTATCAAAACAATCCAAGAAACAAAATATCCAAAGATCACAGATAATGTCATACTGAAATATCTTGGCCTTAATTTCAGGATCTGAAAAAAAAAATCTTTCATTATCCAGTTAATCAGTGCTGCCTAATTACTGTTATCTTCCATTTAATCACACAGGAAGAAAAATAGCATCATGCTCTGCAATGACCTATATACTACTAATTCTTTTAAGCAGCATGTGCAAATTGGCAAGACTCATTTTCTCCCATATAATATTCACCTTGACAGAAATGGACGGTAGCAAACCCCCTACAGGTTATATGGCACCTCTGATAGGAAGGGTTCAATTCAATGCTACAGAATTGTACCTCTGTGATGACAGTATGTCCCTTTAAACCAACTCACTACTTAGTAACTGACTACAAAGGCTTTTTGTTCACCCTTTCCATACACGATCCTTCCCATCCCTTTGTTGAATGTACATGTAGCATTCTAGAGACAAAAACCTTATATGAATGGAATTTTCAAGTTTGTGTCCTGAGGGCTATAGGCATTGTGCGCCAGCTATGGAAAACTGAGTAATTAAGTTTAGTGATGGAAATGTTAGTACACACTTTGGGATCATGTAACACTACAATTTTTAAAAGGGCTTGTTGGGTTTATGGAAATTTTGGTGTAATTCTGTGAACATCTAATTACAAAGGCTAATTGTGGTTCACCTAAAATCCAGTGACAAAAACAGCTTAAGGGAAATCCATATGGGATCCGTGTGAAAATGCCTTTTAAACAGGATTCTTTTCTGTCTTAGTCATATAAAATTATGTGGTGATTTTCTGTAGTTGTGTGAGTTTGTCCTTGAAACCTTTATGCCCTGGATAACTGTCAACAATCAGAGATGGGAAGGAGAAAATGTGTTTCTGATTATCAGTGTTTGGGAGAATCAGATATTTGATGTTTTCAGTCAGGAGACAAAATCGGTTATTTATAACTTTTTATGGAATTTTTATTATAATTTATGATTTTTTTTCTATTCTAATGAAGCAGATGTAAAATACTAAAAAGCAAATAGGTATCAGCCACCAGGGACGTTTTAGGTTATTAAAAGAAATATATGTATGTGCTTTTGGATGAGTGTTTCTATATGCACGTTCAAAGGAGAGAGCAGAAATAGATATCTACCATTCCTTTGTTGCATTCATCTGTCCGACTGTACAAGCAATTCCCTGAGGAGCCTTTTTGTATTAAAATTCTACTTCTGATTTTGTTAGGCTGCTGTAATTGCAGAGTTAAAGATCTAGCAGAAATCTACTAATGTTCAAAATTAACAGACAATGTTATTTACATTCTAGCACTCCTGTGTGTTCAATTAATATCTTATTTTAGAATCTGAGCGTGATGGTTAATGATGAGTCTTTGAACATTACCGTAACACTGCTGTCCTAAACCACTACCATTAGCCTGCAATGCAGCAAATTGTTGACAGCTATAACAAAGCATCACATCTGCCTTGTGAGCCCATGATGCTGAAATGCTCTCTGTTGCTGCATAGTCGAGTAAATGCTATCTCTGTTTAATACTATCACTCAAAACAATTAGATGAGTTGGTCACCTGGAATTGTTTTCCTCAATTTGATTTCTTAAGCAATACCTATGAAGTTTCCTTACCTGAAAAATATTTGAAGATCTTTCTATTTAATTGGGGTCTATGATCCATGAATGTGTGAAAAAGTAAGCGATTTCTTTGCCATGGAAGAGATCTTTTGTCGCAGGGTAGCAAATACTAGCTAGATGACATGTTGCTGCATCCTTACCTCATTTCCAGTCAGAAACTGTACAAATGAAATGCAATAGTTGCTGTATATCTACTGATTTTCATCTCTAAATTAATGTAATCTGCTCTGCAGCAGTCATTCTATGAATACAAGGCTGTAAATTTAACTGACTGCTTTTCCACAGAAAGCTGGTTTGTTTGAGTCTTCCCTGTTTCTAGGTACATAAATTGAATCTTAGTCTTATGTGCAAGCATCACTGCTTTAAAAGTTATAACCAGTGCAGACTGGAATACTGATTCACCCCCGCACAGCTAGTTTCCATGTCAGACAGCTACATATGTACAGTGGCTTGCTAAACTATTCAAATATCACAGTAATACCCTTAAAAATAGGACACTTCAGGAGAACTGTTTTCCACAACATTCAATTACAGGAGCTGCTAAGAACTAGAAACTAGTCTATTAACACTGTTAGTCTGAACTGATGGAGCAGCATAATTTCATTTAGCTTATTTTTGCATTGGTCTGGGCTGTTTTTATTGCCCCACTGTTGTATTGTTGACCTCACCTTTGTTTTCATTAATAATTGTTCATTTCAAAAAAGGAGAAATTATTAATACTTTTAAAGTAGTTATAAGTAAAGATTCATACTGTAGTCCTTTCTCTGGGAACATCAGAATTAATCAAGAGCAGAACATGAAGATTTGGTTTTGATGAAAAAAATGCAAATATGAAATCACCTCAAGCTGCAGTTTCAAGTACTCTGTCAGCTAGTACTGCTGCCTCAAGCAGGAGCCCTGACCTCCTTCTCTACCTGACAGCTTATTCTTACCCTGTTTTGCTTCCTCCCTTGGGCTAGCAGAAATGTTTGTGCTGCTGCTCATTGAACTAGATCAGGGAACCAATCAGAGCTAAAACTGCCTCTTTTTGTTCTGATTAATTTTAGCTTAGATCAGATTCTCCATTTGGTTCACCACAGGATTGCATGAGAAGGAAAAGGCTGCTGGCCTGTGAGGAAGGAAGGGTGAAATGCCAATTCATGTGGCATAAATACTATCTTAAACTGTGGTTCCAATTTTTTTTTACCTCATTCTTGCTGTTCAAATTTTTTGCACAGAAATTTGAAATCTTCTGTTTGAGCTTAACTTCTTGATTTAACTTTTGATTAGCTAAGGGTTTTCTTTCCAGAATAAGCAGTGAACCTCCCCAGCTACCCCTCATATCTATAATCAAAAGGTGTGTATGTAAACTGTATTATTCACAGTAAAGTTGCTTTCTAGGTCTAAGCCTGAAAATATTCTTTGTGTTAAAAATGAGAGCAACAGCTTGGATTTGAACCCTTTGCAGAGATCACTAACAGTGTCTTACAGAAAATCCTAGAAGCATTTGAAGCTGAGGTATCTGTATACTTTCAGAATGTTAAGCAATTTAAAATTGTTTCAAATAGTGTATTTTTTAATGTGGCAAACTTTTGGTAGTAAGGGGGCTTTAGAGGTGGCCTCTGTGAGAAGAGACGAGGGACTGTCCCTGTTTTTGGCACAGTCAGTTTCAGCTGGCTCTGAAATGGGTCCAATGCCGGTCAAAGCTGATCCCCATCATCTGTGTTTCTGTGATAGCAAATTTAGGACAGGGCAAAAAGTGCTGGGCAGCAGCTGTGAGAAAGGGAGGGGTGAGACACATGTGAGAGAAACAATCCCACAGACACTAAGTAAGGTCAGTGAGGAAAATTGGAAAATCCCATGTAGTCCACAGAGAAGACCACAGTCAAGTAACCTGTTTCCTGAGGCTTGTGGAGAGCCACACCGCAGCCTGCAGAGGGCTTCAGCTGGAGCAGGTGGGTGTGTTCACGTGGCAGGAGGCCGCATGGTGGCCCATGGGGACCCGGGCTATGGCAGTCTGTTTCTGAAAGGCTGTAGCCCGTGGAAAAGACCCATGATGAAGAAGGGGAAAAGTGTAAGGAGGAAGGATTGGCAGGAATGAAATGTTCTGAAATGATCATAACCCTCATTTCCCACCCCTTTTATGCTGTTTGGGGTTGGGAGGAGGTAGAACAGTTGGGAATGAAGGAATAAAATTGAACTTAGGAAGTGGAGGTGCAGGGAGAGAAGATGTTTTTAGTTTTGCTTTTGTTACTCACTGTCCTATTCTACTTTTTAATGGCAATAAATTAAATTAGTCTTCTTAAAGTTCTCTGTTTTGCCTGTGATGTGATCTTGCTGCCTTTACTTTGATCCATGAGTTTGTTCATCTTATTTTCACTCTGCTCTGCTGAGAAAGGGGAGTGAAAGCGTAGTTTGGTAGGCTACTGGGAACCAGAAGAAGTTAACCCACCACAGGTAGTAACAGTAACACATTAAAATATATTTGCAGCATTTTGATGAATTGGTCTTGTAGTATTTAATACATTATTGTTCACTCTACAAAAAACTATCTGGTTTAGAGCTGAAAATGTACTACTCTTCTGTTTCTGTTAGAGATACTATTTGGATCTAATTATGATTAAACTATCCATTGAATTTTTTATTTAAAAACTGGCTGGAACTGATTTTCCAAGTCACTTGTAAATGATCTTGAGTAAAAAAATAGGGTAGCTCCCATATATCATGTTTTCTTGAAAAGTGTCTGTTCTCTGTGTGAAAAATTTTATAAACAGAGCTGCCTTTGTTCAGCTTAATTTTCCAATTCTTGAAACCAATTTGATTAAAAATCCAGCATCCGACAAACAAACACAAACCCAAAAATCCAGAACAACAAGAACTCAGGAAATTGCTTTGAACTTGAGTTCAATGTATTGAATTTAATTTTGTCTCAAATCCTTTCCTTTGATACTAAGAGATAGAAATAGTTCATATTTAAAGTATTTTCTGTGGCCTATCCCTATGTTTGTTACAATTTAAGAAGTAGAAATGAGGAAGGAGGTTCTAGCAAATTAATACAACAGGGACTCAAGTCGAGCAGATATTAGGAGCACTACGTCTGTCAAGCAGCACTTCTCAAGTGAGAAAAGAGTACATTTATACCCTTACTTTAGAATAAACACTTTTATAACAGCAATCCAACTACACCATAGTGATATTTCACCTCGATTTTGATAAAGTTAATATAATTTTAACTTGTTTTGAAATTTGTAATTCATTTAAAGGGTGTTTCATGATCCTCTGCATAAAAACTCAGTAATGAAAAGATTGTAACAAACAAAATATTTTTGAATGTTTCTGATTAACAGTCCTGGATTTCATGTCCTCAAAGGCTGGTGGTGACAAGACAGCCCTGGAGACTTTTGTTGATTTTCAAGAACTGGAATAAAATTTTGTTGTGGTTGGTTGTTTGTTTTAGAAAAACATTGTATCTCTACATGTCTGGTTAAAACCTTTCTGTGTTACCTCCTTGAAGACAAGCTGTTGATAAAGATGTAATCGAAAGCCATTGCCCTTGGGTTGCCCGGATGGAACCTTCAGCTAGGAATATGTGAGGAATGAGGTGATTAGCTTTTTTTATGACCATTTTGTATCAATATACGATGAAATACATGATAGCAGCCATATGAAAGTGTTAATATATCTTGCAGCTTGAGCAGTAAAGCGCATGTCTTAATAACAATGGTTACAATTAACACCCCTTGTGAAAAGAATGGGAGGAGTTTTTGTGGTGAGCCCATGAGTTGTTTTTAATAAACATCAGAGTTAAACTGGCTTCACAGAGGAGTCCTTTTCAATTTTTGAAAATGTGGTTTTACTACTAAACGAATTTTATCAATGCATTCATGCATATTGTAAAAATACACCAATACCACTCCCTTCATGCATTTAATTTCAAAACTCCTTGCATCAGTTCAGGTGTATTCTTAACTACGAAAAAACTCAACTTTAACAAGTGTGTGATTAGTGCTAATGCTAATCAGCTAAACAAGTAGGAAAAAAAGGTGTTATCGACTTCTCAGGGACTAATAAACTTACTTATATGTTCTGATAAATAGAGCTCTCATAGTTTGAATGGACAGGAGAGTAATTCAAATAGAGTAAAACACTCCCTGCTTAATTTAGAGGATGAGAACAGAGCTGCAACTCTTATCACAGATACGACAGAGCTTAGCTCTTAAACAAATGCTAATTGTCAATGCCTTTCATATTAGGTACAGAAAGAAATGGTAATGTTGGTCACACATCTTTCAGACAGTTTTCAGCTCTCTCTGTTGGAACATGTCTGTAAGGTTTCAGTCCTGCAAAGGTGTTTGTAGTCAGAACAAAATGAACTAGCCTTTTCAGTCCAGCATAGGCTGACAGAGTTTGAAAGAAATTGGGACTCATTCTTTAAGTCTGAAGAAATAGCTGCATAGGCAGGTAACTAGCAAAATTATGATAAACTTCAGAGAAATTAGAACTGAGGAGAGTGGTTGCTAAATGGGTGATACAGAAAATGTATTTGAAAATATACAATTGTTCTTTAACCCCAGGTCATTTTATTATTTTCTTAGTTTAGCTAATTGTGCCTTATTTTTCCATGCTAGCTGATGATCCTTCTTAGAAAAAGAAGTGCTTAAGTGGCTTAGCAGAGTTCTCAACATTCAAATTAGCCAATTGATTCGTTCTGTCAGGTCTGGAGGAAGTTACAACAGTCCCTTGCAAAAAACATCACTTCCGTGGCTGGCGGAAGTGTTTTTTCTTAACTAGAACTCCAAGCTGTGCTAACCCATGACATGTTGGCACTTATTTCCAACTCAGAGATCAGTGCTTTCACAACTGCTTTTGAAACTAGGTTTTCTCACATGTTGCCTATGTGTACCTGGGTATTTTTCAAAATGAAAATGAAGCATTTGTGTTTCTCCCACAGCACAGACAAAAAACCTGCACCAAACCCACAACTAACAGTACTATAAGTGACACAAAGGCATGAAAGCAGATAAACAAATAAGGTAAAAAATATAACTGGTGTTATCTGAACCTAAAGATCTCTCTCACCTTTCCAAAAAAGGCAAAAAATTGTGGGTAGGCACCAGAGAGACCAAAGACGAGAATGTTTTCTTCTGTAGATTGTGGGTGATCTGATGTCTTAATCCAACTGCTCTTACTATGTGCATGTTGTGCTAATTACCTATGCAAATTATTTTCTGGTTATATTAACTTTGCGACTTCTTTTATTCTGAGCTTTGACTGTCAGTAGGATAAGAAAATAACAAACTTAAAGGACAATTCTATTTTAAAGGCCTTTGATCATGAAAGTCTCAAACACAACAGAAATATTCTGGTCAAAATATGGAAGTTCTATAAACAACTCCAGTTTGTTCAGTGGATATAATGCAGAGATGACATTAATCTACACACCTATTGCCATTTAGTGCAAAAGTACAACTTAAATGCTTTAAAATTTAGAGGAATAATTCAAGGAGTATTTTCAGCAAATGTGATTTTCATTGCTCCATTTTCTTCAGAGAAACACAAGACTTGAATATTAATGCCACCAAAGTAATGGCAAAGTTGGTTGTGATGGGAAATCTTATTAGTAAACAAAAGCTGCATCTGAAAAATATTGTCATTAAAAGCTATGTAGTAGTTAATTGAGTCTGATATGAAATTTACTGCTGGAAAGTTAATGACTAATGCAGCTATTTCACAGAGTTTGGTTACTGCAGGCTCTATAATGATCTCCCTTGCTTCATGGCAACAATGAAATTAACCTCTCCTTTGTCCTGCAGGTGTTGTGTTCTGATAATGCATATCCTTTACAAGTATAAGCAAATTATTTGCTTTGCATACAAATTGAGCATAAGCTGAATCTGTGTGGATAAGAAAATGAGCACTCCTTATATTTTTGAACTAGAGAATACACACTGGAATGTAGGTCACAATTCAATAAGCTGGCATCCTGGGTGACTTACAACAAAGTGTACAGGTAGGAATTTAGATTACTGGCTTTCTGGATCTCTACTTCTATGATTCTACTGTCTTAAAACCTTATTGGACATAAACCCACAGTTTAGCAAAGCTCCCCTCTTATTTCAGTTTATGAATCCCAAAGGACAGACAGTTTTAAGTAGAGTGGTCTGGAAAGCAGGTTCAGATGAGGAAACCGGGGTAAAGGGTTGATTATCAAGGTATCTACTGGATCAAAGAAGGCAGAGTACATTTATAATTTGGAATGGAGGACATAAGAAGGAGCAACAAAGACNAAGAATATGAAATAACCCAGTATGGCTGCAATAAGTAATATGAGAATTCCCTGTTCTCAAATAAAAGTGGGGGCGTATTTGTTCATTCTAGTGACTAAATTTCTTGTGCATGTCTTATTGGCTGTATTATCAAGAGATATATTTGCAGTAGAAATTGTGAGAGTTGATTATGGTTTCACTGTGAGAATGAAATGCCGAGAAAAGTTTGAGGATGCTTCCTCTTTTCTCTTTTCCAGTTTTCCAGGAATACGACAGGGGAGATTGACAGACTAACTATCAACTGACAGTAATTGATAGAAGATTAATTGATTAATTTAACAGATTGTTGTAGAACTGTTCTTAATGTAGACTATTTCAACTTGCTTCTTCCTCCTAGTATGAAAAGCAGACACAAGGAAAAGGTGGGAAGGGCTTACTATCATCTCCAGAACAATGGTTACTGCAGCTGGCTTAACTCCAACCACTGCTATCAGTGAGATTGTGTAGAACAATTCAGATTGCACATTTAGTAACTACATCAGCAAGTCAAAAGCAACATAATAACAATAAATTTCAGAAAGCAGCATGCTTGACTTATTACTGCAAGCTCAGCCTAAGCACCCAGTTTCTGCACATGCCATGAAAGAGATGCATAAACTTGGGTATAAACAAATATTGATATTTTTTTTGGATAGGAGGTAATTATCCAGGAATGACATTTTCAAAGACTAGCTTAGAGTCAGAAAACGACTGGGAAACCATTCCTTTATATAAGCCACAAGTTTAATAGGACAATACTGTATAATTCTGTATGTCAAAGTCATTGATATATAACTGAAGAGGAAATTAGATGCTGGGTTAAGAAGCATGCAGTATTGGAACTCTTAGTCAGCTTTATTTTATTCAGAACACTACTTTTCTGTTGGTTGGGTTTCCCCTCTCCCACCATACATTTAGTAGAAAAAACTCATACAGGAAAGGACAGTTGTGTACAAGTGTTTGCTTTTGGTTTAATTTCCCAATATAAAAATGATATGAAGAAACTAATTGATAATAGACCCAGTGAGAGTGCTGTTATCCTTAGAAAAGTCTGAAAGTTAGTAGACATAGAAAGTCAGGAAAATCCTCAAAAGAAAAATACTGGTAGCCATTTATTTTACAATGCTAGAATACTTTTTGGTTGGAAAACTTCAAAATTTTTATTTGAATGAATGTCTCCCAGCTCTCACACATGTCTGAAACTGAAATCTTGAGGTCTATTATTAGTGCAAAGCATTTAGATTATCTCACAGTTATAGCTATTGTCAGAAATAGGGGTTCATGAAAACTGAAAACAAGAANGGAGTAAGAGAAAGAAAGGGAAAGTTCATACAGCAAGTGTCCATATCTTTGTTTAACAACTTGTATATAAATTATAATACCTGAAATATTTCAGTATCTAATAATAAAGCTTTGTGGGAAGCTCCATTTCAAACATCATAGACATCAGTAATGTAACAGTCACCTCTTGTTTTTTCATCATGGAATCACAGAATCATTAAGATTGGAAGGGACCTCCAGAGGTCATCTTGCCAAATCCCGCTGCTCAAAGCAAGATGAGCTAGAACAGATTGCTCGGGAATATGTCCAGTTGGCCTTTGACTTTCTGCAATGATTAAGACTCTACA
>WEIT01010193.1:21537-38738 GCA_013389985.1 Dryoscopus gambensis | reverse complement strand
ATAATAAAATAGCTCTCACTTTGCTGCATAAACTCCTGGCGGCTGGCTGATCTTCTCTCCCTTGCCGCAGAACGGAACCCAGACGCTATAGGATTTTTTTTCAGATTCACAACAAAATTTAAAAAAAAAATGGTTTACTGAGTTGCAAGTTATATTACTGAAGCCCTGCAATATCACACTATCCATTAATAAAATATAAAAATGTGCTAAATCAACATGGCACTCTGTCAGTTAAATGTATTTTATTTACTCAAGTTCTGGATTCTCCTCCCAAGTAAGAGAATATGAAGTCCTGTCACGTGAACAGATAATCTTGGGACAATGTATTTTAAGTAGGCCCAGGAAGTACAAAAATTTATCTTTGGTTTTACAGTCTCTGGAAATCAGATAAATAAAACAAACTTGTATCTTTCATTCACTTACAGGTCTGTCAAATCTACAAAATGGTATACAACAGAGTCATAATTATGAGTAATCCTAACTTTAAAAACTATCTATCTATGGAAATATAGATTTGTTGAATTCATGCAAAGTTATCTGTGAGATATTTCTCTATGGAAGAAGTTTAACTGAACTTTCTCAATAAAACGACTGAGATTTTGTTTCAAGGAATGGTTTCCTAATACTTTATATGCAAAACTGCAGTGGAACGTAATTCTAGTCCAAATTTATTTTTTCCAATCTGACAGCTGAAAGGTAAAGGTTGAAAATGTCTCATTTGAAAAGTCTGATAGGACAGTAGATTAAAGAGAGCCTCTCATTTATCCCAACAGGATGGCCGTAACATTTTTATTCTAGACATTAACAGTGGCAGAAAATGAAGTTATAAAACCCTGAATGCAAAAGAAAAACAATAAAATAAAAAAACCCCTGGAGAAACTGTGAAAAGTTAATAATGTATTGTCAAATTCTTCTCTGAGCTAAAATAAAGGAGTGCTTGTTCCAGTATGAAGTTTCAGACTTCATGTGAACTAAATGCAGGAGTTTTAGCACTTAGGGATCGCATGAGAGGATAATATTCTTTCCTGTTCTTGAATTTATTTTTTTATTTTAATGGCTCTACTATTAACTAGAGGCCCCTGAATGTAATTAATCACTTGGAAATGGGATGGAGCTATAGAAAGAAGAAACTACTCCACTATTTTCAATAACAATTTAATCTAAAATATAACCACAATATATGAAATTGTTGGGAATAAGTAATCTCTACAATGAAATTTATCACAGGAGCATCTAATGGTCATCAGAATCAATATCATTTCACTGATGATAATTCATATATCACAATACTGAAGAAAGACATTCGTCTTTTTCAGCAAGATGATGTTTTGTGGATTTTTCTTTCATTCTTCCTCCTGCAACATTTATATCTGAGTGTTTCCAAGACCAGTGTCCTGCAACAGATGCTGCCAGCAATACAGAATTCTTTCAATTAGTAGTTCTCTACTTCTCTGGTAGCTAAGCAACTGACCTGTGGTGAAGAATACATAATGATCTTGTGCATAACCACCTTAGAGTATCAGACAGAGCTAGACTTCAAAACATGGGTTTGTTCACCTATATTGATCACTTTGGCTTAGCCTTCTATGAATTATAAAGTGTGTTTACTCTGTGCTTAATGTAAATAAGTCAAAAACAGAAGTAAGAGGCTGTATAAGTATGTGGCTTTATCTTTCCCCATTCACTGAAATTACTACGCTGTTAGCAAGCACACATACAGAACTCTAGAAAATCAGGGTAAACAAGGATTTTTTTATCCTTGTTTATGTATATTGTATATCATCAATGTACAATCATAATTAACTACATAACAATATTTTTGGCTTTCTTTTTTTAATGATTGTGAGTAATACGGTCTTGTTAATAAGGCAGTGTTTACTTAATGGGAATCTGAGAAAAAAACAGCAGCTGGCACAGACTTAGCCCACATAAAAGAGAGGCTCCTAGTTGTCAGGGGGATGGTAGCATGAAAAAATAGCTGAGAAAAATAACCTTATCCTTTGTAAAGTCTTCCAGCACATTAAGTGGGTCTGTACCTCAGAGCTGGTAAGCACTTACTAGAATCTCAGATTCTAGAAAATGCCTGAGCAGTTTTCTCACCTCAGCTTTGTTTGATCAGAGGACTTGCTTATTCTGGTCCAATGAAACTTTCACAGTCCTAATCCATTTTTTTATCACCTGTGGGAGACTGAACAATGCGAGGAGGATTGGGAGGGTCTTACATATAAAGAAAACAACAGAAACTCTTTAAAAACCCTGGACAAAAAACTCACGAAGAGTCCAAAAGAAGTGGAATAAAAGCATTATAGATTACTGGGGAAACATTGCAGTGATCTAATTAGTTTAGATAGGAACATCAGAACACTTTGGCCAACAAGGATAATCCATTTGGAAAAACATTAAAGATGAAGCTAGTTGTCAAAAATCAGTTTGGCTCAGTAATAGATTTTGCACCACTTCAGAGAGTGTTTAGGTTAAAGTGGGGTTCAAACCATTCTTCAAGATAAAGAATACATTACACCAACTGATATGATTTGGAAGGGTCTCTGAAATGATTGTATCAGTAGTGAAAAGTATTCATCTTTTAGTATACAGTGCTTCAGCAGCTCTCTTTTTTCAGTTAGCTCAAGTCCCCAGGGAGCTTTTAGGAATTGTAATCTGCTGTAAAATTAATTTACAGGGAAGAGAAAATCTGTGTTGTCAGAACGACTGGAGAAACTAACATTTACCTACTGGAAGTCTGTGAGAACATCTGTAATAGTTCATGCTTCAGATTAGTTGTATTTATACTTCTTTTGGAATACCTTTTTTTTTTTTTTTTTTTTAAAATCACAATTATCCTACCAGTCTTTAAAATACCCTAAAATAAAGACAGCTGTAACTTTGCAGTGAGTTGATCCTGGCTGGGCACCCGCTACCCAACAAAGCTGCACTATCATTCCACTCCTCAGCTGTACGGGGTAGAGAATATAAAACCAAAGGCTTGCAGGTTGAGGTAAGGACAGGAAGAGATCACTCACACAATTATGGTTACAGGAAAAATAGACTCAGCTTGGGGAAATTAGTTTCAATTACTGCCAATCAAATCAGAGGAAATAAAATAAAATCTCAATAACCCTTGCCTCCACCCTTTCCTTCTCCAAAGGCTCAACTTCACTCCCAATTTTTTCTACATCCTCCCCGCCAGTGGCGCAGCGAAGATAGGGAATGGGGACTGTGGTCAGTTCATCACACTTTGTCTCTATTGCTCCTTCCTCCTCTGTATTACTCCTATAGTCCTCAGGGTTAGGGACTATTCACACTCTTCCCCTGCCCCCGTGTGGGCTGCTCTCTCCATGGGACCACCACATGTCCTGCCAGGACCCTGCTTCCCACTGGGTCACAGCCTCCTTCGGGCATCCACCTCACCTGTTCTGACATGGGGTCCTCCTCACAGAAGCCACCACTGTAGCCCTCCCCCCTGTTGCAATCCGGTTTAAACTCAGAAGAGCAAAGAAAACTAAGTCTCTGTGCATAAACCAGATGGAACTTTGAGAAGGTTCAAAATATTCCCAAAAACGAGATTAAAACCAAACGAGGTTAGATGTTGGTGCCAAAAAATGGATGTATTTTATTTAATAGTAAAAGAAGCAAAGAGAAAGAAAGAGAAAAGAAATAGACATAGAGAAAGAGGTGTGCGTGGGGGGTGGGGGGACAGGGAGAGGTGATAGGGGTTAGGTAAGCACATCACCCATCCGAGGGTCCCAGCCACGTCTCGTTGCTCCTCTCCATCTGGTCTTCCTGGTGGTGAGGGTCCCCCGCTGCCATGCCATGCCACGCCACGCCGCCACAGGCCGAGGAGTAAAGAATCCCGTGCATTAATAGATACTCTGGGCAGGTGGGAACGCCCACGTGTCTCCCTTGCAGGGGCCGGCTAGACACACTGTCCCTTGTAACACTGAGGGTCTGCTGCATCTTCTCTGGTGCTCTGGAGCAGGATCTGGGGACCCCTTTGGGAGCACCTTTGATGGGCCGTGTCACCCCCTCTGCTGCGAATAAGCTTTTCCCCGGGTGCAGGGCCCCTCAGCTGCGCTCCTCGGCACAGGGGAGGGCGGGCGGTCACTGCCTCTCACCAGGGGCTTTTCCAGCACACACCCAAAGCCTCTCTCCCCCACCCTTTGCTGCAGGGTCTGTGCCAGCCTGGCAGCTGGTAGCCCTGGGGCCGTGGTCTCCACCATGGAGGTGTTAAGCTTAGGGTTTGTGAATGTTCCCAGCCCTGAGTTGTTACTTTATCTTATCTTCATCAGCGAGCAGTGTAAGGCCTCAGTCAGGGCCCCATTCAGGGTGCAGTAGTCTTCTCTGCAGCTTTTGCAACACAGTTTTAAAAGTCCTTCATGAAAAAATTTAAGTCATAAACTGTAATATTTCAGTCTCTGACACCCCCCCAAACAAAACTTTGCCACCCAAACCCAATCTTAAACATTTATTTATTGAAACACACACTATCTGTAAAGTCTTTTTACTGTATGCTGCAATTGCAATTTCCTGCTGAGAGTGTCAAAACAGGTTTGTTTGACTTTTCAAGGTGTATGTGTTTAGAGCTAGCGTGTAATTTACTAGCTTTATCTAATTTTTTAAAAGCATACAGCATGTACTGAAATAAAAGAAATAAACAATCAAACAAAATAAAACTGATTATTAACGATATTGTCTTTTTACAAATAAAATGTGTTATAAACATTGAAGAATTGGATTTAATGTAAAGTATTGTTCTAAACATTGAAGAATTGGATTTAATGTAAAGTATGTTAACTAATAAAATGTTTGAGTATGTCTAAGCAATGTACAGGTTTGGCTGCTGCCTCAGAAGATGATGATGCATCTCATGGAACCACGGGAGAGATGAACAGCTGATTGAAAGAAGACACAGCATCAAGGCACGGACCCGGTAGCTGCCATAACAGAACTACATATCCCATGGAGCCTCGGAGAAGAGAGACGACGAACAGGAAGCGGATATTGGGGACTGAGACTATTGGGAGATGGGACCAGGGGTTTTAAAAAGGGCGCCTCATGGCAAGGGGGCGGGCTTTTTGGGTGGTCGTTGAAGTGAGAGGGGTGAGCTTTGTGTGGTCGAGGGCTGTTGTTGGATTACTTTTTGTCTGTTTTGTCGAGTGGGATGGTGGACTGCCCACCATCCCCTGTTCCCAGCTGCGGATTAATAAACGCGGATTGATTTTTTTCTGATATCCGGACTCGTTTATAACAAAATGCATTCAGCCCATTAGATGAATCAAATGTCCTCAGGAACCATATGGCAATAGCTTGCTAAGATTTTAAAGCCACAACATAAACCAGAAAACATCAGTATTTCCCATGGCTTGGCTATGAGACAGTATTCATTATCATTTTTCCATCACAACATCTTTACTGATAGTTACTGTACAATTGAAATTAAATATCTGTTATCATGTCCTGTCTTTTACTAATTTTTGTAGGTATCAGAATTTACATATATGGAAAAAACCTGCAAAGAAAAACAGTGTAACTAGGTACTAAAATTCAATAGTTAAAAAAAAAAATCAAACAAATTCAGAAGTCAGAGTCTAAGATGGCTTTCTCTACACAGTTAAATAAAAATCTCAAGTTCCACTCTGCAAAAGCAATCTGAAGTTACATGGGCTTTTAAAAATATTGAATTATTACAATAAATCATCTGAAAAATTATTTTCTAAAGCAAGGCATTTTCTTTATCTAAAGCAGAGTATTTAGTTTGGGAACAATGATATAAAAACTTGTAAAAGATAGATAGATCTGGATTCTATTCCAGTCTGGGACTCAGAGTCCCTCTGTGATGTGGGGAGAATAAATCAATCATGTGGTCTCCTGTAACAACTGTGGCTTGCTGCATTTGTCTCATACTTTTCCAACAGTAATGGGTATAGAATATATTAAATGTAAAAAAAAGGGTTTGTAAGGGTACCTAGACTGCTCCTACTGCTTCTGCCTTATACAGAGAAGAATTTTGCCTTTCTGCGAAGGAAAGTGCTGCCTTGTTGAAAGAACTTTGTCTGACTCCTGGAAGTCTTTGAAGTGTGCTGGTGAAAGAGGAACAAAGTGGAATAAGTACTGTAATAGAGTGAAGGACTTTTTTTTAAAAAAAAAAAATGAGAGAGAAAAAATCAGCAACCAGTTAGGGGAAGAAGAGTGGAGAAGAAAACCTGATAGAAAAATGGTCTATGTATGTATAATTGCAAGTAGAACACAAAAGAAACCACTTACTATATAAAAATCTCATTTAAAATTATATATGTTTAATGAATTTTGTTCTCAATTTTTCTTTGAGTACTGCTAATTCTAAGGCTCATATTTTGTGATTTTATTAAGTGTGAAGAATGTAATTAATGCAATTCCGTCACATGTCACAGCCTCAGTGAACATTATCAGCCTGTTGCCACCAGAGTGGATGTTCAGCCGTAAGTATGTGGCTGGCTGCCTTACGGTGTGCAGATCACTTCCTCTCTCCAGCTGCTCTGTCCATGACGGGCGCATGGTGTCTCTCAGGGGTTTGCAGTTGCTGCTGAATAGTAAGCCGTGATAATACTCTTTGCTACATCAAGTTATAGCACCCTACAAGAATGTCCTATTCAGTAGTCATTCAGAGGATGGGAGTAAAGAACCTAAAATGCCTTCCCAATTTGATATACATGTTCCTAAATTTAAACCAAGTCAAGGGTAAAGTTGTGGGTGATAGTCATTGCTGACTCATGAGGACTTTGGAGTTGAACATTTCTATTATATGCTGAGGATGACAATATTTTCCAACAGACTTATATGCCAGGAACAATCACATAAAAGTAGTGTTAGATGAGCAGCAGGAGGAAATTGCAATCAGAGGTAACGGAAAAGTTGGCTTAGATTGGCATTAGGTATTAAAATAATGTTCTTACATGTCTACATAGTTTGAAATGCAGGAATGGATTGAAATGAACCATCTCCATACAGAAATCTCCATTCACACATACATCTGGATGTGATGACAGCTCCCAGAGAATAAGAAACTAATATCTACAGAAGTCATTATTGTGAATTTCAAAGTGTTTTCTTAAAAAGTTGTGATATTTGACAACTTAGACAGAATTTTAGAGCCTCCTGCTTGGTTACTGCAACAGCATCCTTCAAAGCCTTTAACTTATTTCCCATTCATTACCACCTCAAGGTGGTTTTGTTCTTGTGATGTCTATTTTGACGGATGGTCATGGTTTAATCCCAGGCAGCAAGCAAGCCCCAAGCAGCCACTCACTCACTACCCCACCAGCAGGATCAGGGAGGGAATTGGAAGGGTAAAAGCTGGAAAACTGAAAAAGCTGGGTAGAGTCAAAGACAATTTAATAGCGAAAGCCAAAGCTGTGCATGCAAACAAAGCAGAACAAGGAATTAATTCACTACTTCCCATGGGCAGGCAGGTATTCAGCCATGTCCAGGAGAGCAGGGCCCCATCACATGCAACAGTGACTTGGGAAGAAAAAACCATAGCTTTAAAAATCCCGCCTTCCTCCTGCTTCCCACCACTTTAAATACTGAGCATGATGCCATATGGTAAGGAATATCCCTCTGGTCAGTTTGGGTCACTTGTCCTGGCTGTGTCTCCTCCCAGCCTCCCATATACCCCCAACTGCCTCGCCAGTGTGGCCATACAAAAAGCAGAAAAAGCCTTGGCTCTATGTAAGCCCTGCTCAGCAATAACTAAAACATCTCTAGATTATCGACTCCATGTTTCGCGCAAATCCAAAACACAGCCCACACTAGCTATTGAGAAGAAAGTAAACTCCACCTCAGCCCAAAACAGCACACTGATTCATTATTTTTAATTGCTCCTGCAAGAATATGTTATTATTACATGTGTTAATTAGAAACCTTGTTTTCAGAGTATGAAGAAATCAAGAAAGGTATAAACTTTTTGTTGCCAAGTAAGTGCTGGAGGTTTGAATATTCTGTATACAGACAAGCTCAAGATAACTCTGTAATATCCAAATGATGGTAGTACTTTTTAAATCTGGCATTCCACATTTCTGTAGAAGGAAGAAAATTAAAAGCTGCCTTCTGAAGGATAGAATGAATTCTGAATATGGTCTCACAAACATTCTGTTTCCAGAAAACTGCCTGTATCTACAGAAAGGGGATTCTGTTCAGAGAGCAATCCTTTGAAAGAAGATTTTGATTTCACAGTCTTGCACAGCATACCAACTACTTTTGCTGCGTGAATCAGGTAGCAAAATCTCTTGAGTTCTATAGCACAGACATAAAGGTAGTGTCTCTACATGGAATAAATGTATTGCTACACATTTTTTGTTTCCTTGTATTAAACCTTTATCTGGCTTTAAAAAGTTTTCAGGGTATTTGATACACGACGTCTTAATTTCCCTTTACCTAAAGTAAGAGTACTAGCAGGGGAGTATTCAGCAGTCCAGTACAAACTGGGAAGCTGCAGGAGGTTTCTGTGCTGCTTGTTACAATGAGATGTTGTCGTCATTGTTAATGAGAAAATTGCTAGACGAGCAACTTGTTCAGTGTTGTGATGTTCTTATTTTGATTTTGGTGTGGGGAATTTCTTTGTAGATGTGAGTGATGTGATTGAAGTTTGTGAAGATACGGAGCACCATTATGTCGGTGGTTTTTAGAAGCAAACGGGATGGGGAACCAGGCCCACGCTTCCTTGAGCTTATTTATTATTTTATCAGTCTCATATACAGAGTTGAGACATAGGAAATGGTACAGAGCTCACGCAGCCGCAGGCAGCCGGATTTCCTTGTTACAGAGCGTTCTTAAAGGCTTTTTAGCCAACAGCAAACTTCTAAAGTTTACAGACAACTCTTTTAACCAATCCTTAAGCGTACACATACATCTTCTTCAAACAATGCTTGCTTATTAAGCCTTATATAAAAACGCACAATATTCCATTATTAAGCTTAAAGTTTTCTATCTTGTTAAGCATATTTTCTGCACCTTCAAGACCTATCTTAGCCTATCTTAGTCTATCAAGACCCATCTTAACCTAGAAATTGTTTTAACCATTTTTAACCATTGTTTTAATGCCCTTGCTCTACTACACAATTGTATCTTCTTCTATCTTTAAGCTTGCACAGCTGAATCCTAAATTCTTCTGCTTTATTGCTGAAACCTGCTTTTCTCCCACACCTTGAGGGCCTTTTCGCCTTTTGTGTTTCCCACAAATGTGGATTTTTATGAAAATTTTTAAATACATGATTCACAGTGGCAAGCTGTGGAACATATAGTGTTTGCATGGCAAGGTGTTGGTAACAGGGAGCTACAGGAGTGGCTTCTGTGAAAAACTGCCAGAAGGTTACCCTACATTTGATAGGTCCAATGCCAGTGGTCTCCAAGGCAGACCCACTGCTGGCCAAGGCAGAGTCCAGCAGTGACTTTGGGTGTAACATAGTTAAGAGGGTAGGGATGGGTGGTGAACTGTGTAGGGACATCTTCAGGCAGAGAGATGAGTGAGAATATGTGAGAGAAACAACTCTGCAGACACCAAGGTGAATGAAGAAGGAGGAGGAGGAGGAAGAGGTGCTCCAGGCACCAGAGAAGAGATTCCCCTGTAGCTCATGGTGCAGACCATGGGGAGGCAGGATGTGCCTCTGCAATCCGTGGAGGCACATGGGCAAGCAGAGATCCACCTGCAGCTTATGGAGAACCCCATGTCAGACTGGGTGGATCTGCCCAAAAGAGGCTGTGACTCTGTGAGAAGCCCACGCTGGATCAGGTCCCTTGCAGGGCCTTGAGGCCCCGTGCAGAGAGGAGCTCATACTGGAGCAGGTTTGCTGCAGGACTTGTGACCCTGTGTTCCACTGCTGGAACAGATTGTTCCTGAAGGACTGCATCCTGTAGAAGGGATCCATGCTGGAGCAGTTTGTGAAGAATTGCAGCCTGTGAGAGGGACTCCTGTTGGAGAAGTTCATAAAGGAGTCCTTCGGAGGAGAAAGGCATGACAGAGACAATGTGCGTTGAACTGACCACAACATCATTCCCCATCTCCCTGCACTGCTGTTGAGAAGGAGGTAGAGAACTTAAAAATGAAGTTGAGCCTGGAAAAAAGGGAGTGTTGGGGGAAGAGATGTATTTTAAGATTTTTTTTTATTTCTCATTGTCTTTCTCTGATTTCATTTGCACTAAATGAAACTAATTTCCCCACATTGAAACTGTTTTACTTATGACAATGATTGGTGAGTGATCTTTTCTGTCCTTATCTCATCCCATGAGCCTCTCCTAATATTTCCTCTCCCCCTGTCCTGAAGAGGAGGAGAGTGACAGACTAGCTTTTTGGGCACCTGTCATCCAGCCAGGGTAAACCCACCAGAACCCTGCTCCTTCATAATATATGATCCACATCTGATCAGGAAATGGTATCTCAGTATCAATCAATTATTAGCAATCACCTCAACTGAAAATGTCTCCAGGGGATAGGAAGTGGCACAGACATATTTTATTTACATTTACACAATTATTAACTTATGTTATATGTTCAAAAATACAACTTTTGCTTTTCAGTAGATTTGGGAAATTTCCAAAAAGATAATAATGACCACACTGTTTTCAAACTTAGTGTAAGTGACCAGGCAGATATTGCAGATATCTCATGTTATCTAGAACAGTCAGGTATTTCATTACGTTTTTGTGTTTAATTTTAAGCTATTTTTATTTACTAATGCTAAAAGATGTAATTTTCTTTGTGGAGGTGAAACACACTGAACTAATTATTATTATTGTTATTATTGTTATTTGTTATATTTTCATGTGTATCATGATAAATTCAGTTATATATTACCTACTCTGAAAGCAAACCATTTTATATGCAGATTTAAGGTAATGGGCATTCAACTTTAAAAAATGGTTCTGATATCCTGTAGCTTCTCAATAATAATATGCTCTTACATTACAACAGAGAAGGATGGATTATGGGTTTTTCAATTTACATCAGGCATATTAATTGCAGAGTAGGATTTCCACATGAAATATCAATGTAGTGGAACAAACTGTTAATGTACCAGAATATGAACACTTACATTCATTTCTTGAGATTTAAAAGCAATCTTCTTTTTCATATATCTGAATAGTATTTTTTTTTTAAGTCTGTTAATGAGAACAACGTAACCAATGTTTTCTGAAAACCTTAATTAGCTTAAGTGTTAATAGTAATTTCCTAGTCATTGTACTGGCAAACAGTACAACAAGCCATTAAGGAAAGAAAATAATTTACAGGATATGGAAAAACTTTAAAGCAGCTTTTAAGAAACATGCCATGGAAGATCAACTTTATGTTGTATTAGCAAGAGAAGAAAAACTGAATTCAAGTTTTACTTGTTTGGGGTTTTTTTTCTTGTTCTGGGTTTTGTTTGTTTGTTTTGGTTTCCTTTGTTTTTTTTCCCTTGGAGAAGATATTCCTAGACTAATAAAAGTGTAGTTGGAAGTGAAGTTCAGCTGGGAATTTGCAAAGTGTTCTTAATGATATAGAATAGCAAGTTCTTAGTTTATGTATTATTTAATTTGTTTGAATTGCATGCAAAGAATCCAAGAAATTTGTTTTAATAGGTAATAATTATAATAAAAATTTTGCTGTATAAAAAGAAAACTTAATTCTTTAAGAGCAGGTAAGTAAAGAGTTATGACTCTTAACAGTAAAGAAGGGATTGTTTACAACCATTATCTTATTATTTACACACCTGGGCAAGTACATATCTTCTCATTCATTTTCAAATACTATACTATAGCTGCTTAAAAAGATGCAAATTAATTCCTTCTTTGTTTATGCAGTTTTGTTTTATGACTGCTCTGTTTCGCACTACTAATCTTTAATGGGCCTTCAATTTCTTTTTCCTTTCTCTTTAAAACAGCAAATGAATGCAAGTCCTTCCTTTTAAAGCCAGACAGAAAGAGAAAAAATATTTAAGTTTTCATGCCACAGCTGCAGGCTGTGAATTATCCCACTAGGGAAGAGTGGAAATACCACCCACATAATCCAACAAGAGGCTTGATTCATTTTGTGTCTGAAGCAATCGTTGTGGTCTTACAAAGCTGAAATGAGTTTCCTTTGCACTCTTCGCAGGAGAAAAAAATGAGAGTATCTTCCTTACAAGTTCAAAGGAAGATCTCACTTTTTCATTTATTTTTTCTCCTATTTCTCATTTTAATTTTTCTTCCTTAGTTGCTCACTATTTTGCAACTACCTTGACTTTACATATAACAATGGAATTGAATATGAGACAGGATCTAAAGAAGAGGCAAGCAATATCTTCCCAGGCTTATCAATCCCAGCTGAACTTGTGGCAAGGGATTTGGGTAGTGTATGAGAACCAGATACAAGGAACTTTGCAGAGCTTGTTTTTAAGGCTTCTATTTGTTCCAGGACAGTCAGAAAACCTTCCTGTCTCACAGACACAGGGAGTTAGTTGCCATCTGTTTAAGATCCCAGTGGAAGCACCTGCCTAGGGTCCTCTCTAAATATGCAGGACTCCACTCAGTATGCATAGACACTATGTAGCTTCCTACAGATCAATAGTGAATAATGAAGAGAGACATATTAAATTCTGCCTTTTAGGTTCTTTACTCAAGGCTGTAGGGAGGTTTTGTCCTCTTGGGATCCTAATGCTTGAATTTTCACTTGGAGAACTTGAAAGTGCTCAGGATATATATGGGTTTTTTCTCCTTTTTTTTTTTTAATTTTTTTTTTTTTAGTGAGCTGGATTAATGTTTTAAAAGTTCAGCTACTGACAGATGAAATGATGACTGCAGTAAAAGTCGGCTGGTTGCAGTACTTGTCCAGAAACAATCCTTTCTATTGCCTCAGAATATTCATACACTTGCTGTCCATTCCTTCATAGAGAGAGGTAGTCACAAGGCTGTGTTTATTAGGGCAAAGGGACAGAAGGGAGGGCAGAAGGAAAAGGGGAAAGAGGAAGGGAGAAAGAAGGAAAGAAAGCTGGTTGGTTTGCATTCTCTCTTGATGAAGGTGGAATTAAACAGATTTATTTATCAGATGGACTAGCTGATCTTTCTAGGTCCCTTCCAACCTGGACTATTCTACTCCATATCTCCAGTCGATATCTTGGACAAGAGATTAATGCTTCTGTTCTACTTGTAGGGGAAATTGCAATTGTATGTTTAATGTGTGTGAGCAGGTGCACTTTGAAAACACTTTCCAGATCAAAACTCTTAGCTGAGTTGGATCACTGCACGAATCAGGATACTGACCAAGCTTAGGGCTGAGTGGTGTAGTTATCTTCTCTGTTCTCTCAAGAACTTGTAAGGATGTGGGAAAGCTCATCTCAATCTGATTTCAGAAGTTTTCACCATAAAAAGTTTATAGATTTCAGATGCAAGTAAAGATTTGAACGGAAGAATTGAATGTCATTGTAATTTCATTTTACTTTTAAATAGTAAAGATTATCTAGTATTATTACTGTAAATTTTCTCTACATTTAAACTGAGATTCAAACTCAAGTTATACTACATACAGTTCTAAATATTTTATCACATCTATATGTGCTTAAATTCATGAGTGTTTTAGATCTAAAACCTCAATCAGTGCTTATTCTAGTGACAGCAGAAATATGGCTCAGAATTCAGTGAACTCACACAAATTTTGCTGAGACCAGTGAAGTTCTAAAGAGATGTAGGCAGTGTGTTTAAGAGCCTTAGACATATGCAATGAACTTATAGTCACCATTGTTTTAAGATTCCATAAAAAAATGTAAAACTGAAAAAATATATGTCAGCTAGCCACTTTTCAGTTTACTCCTAATCATAGCCTTAGCTGTATTTTGTTATGTATATTTAGGAATAGTAATCTCTGAAAAACTTGCCAGGCATTGCCTGTGAACTCACACTAATAGGCATCCGAAACAGAAAAAGAACCTGAATACAGGGGAAGTAACTGTTCTGAGAGCTCTGGCATGGTCCTCGTTGCCAGGGAAACCTCTTCTTTGTCTCTACGTGTTCAGAATGGCTGCCTCATTAGACACTGAACCTGATCATCATGTTATACTACCAGGAGAAAAAAATAAGGAAGGGGAAAACTAAGAGTTCCACAAATCCTTAAGGAAATGCCAAGGATAGAGGTAATCTTAAACAAATCTATGTGTAACTATTATCGTAATTATGTTCTCTAAGGGTAAATCTGTCCAGGCTGCTTCTTTCCACATTTATTTGCAGGTGGAGGTGAGCAATTCTGGACTGTCTTTTACTAAATTAAAAAAGAAAAAAGAGAAAAAGAAAAAAGGTATGCGAAACACAAAATCAGTGAATTGCATATTTTATCTAAAATATATCTATTACTTTTAAATATTGAAAAACATCTATTTAATAAGGTCATTCTGCTTATTTAACTGCCTGGGCCTTTTTTTTAGCATTTCAATAGCATATTTTATTCATGGAGTCAGAAGCATAAAATGTCGGGGAAAAACCTATATAGGTGCCTTTATTATTCTGATCATAAAGAGGAGTGGTGAAAATATAGTAAAACTTGAAAATATATAGTGACAAGAGAGTTACTTTATGTTTACTACTAAGTTTTAATCAAGATACTGAAAACAGCACCACATAAACTTCTGAAGTGCAGCAGAACTGGATGCAGTTTCAAGGCATTACTCATTGGTAATAAAACTATGAACTCAAGGTCCCTCAGGAGCTCAGCTCCTGACCTTGGCTGATGAGAGAAGCCTTTGAAAACAGGGCCAGAGCTTAGCCTACACCCTCTGTGGTTTATAAATATCAACATGGGGAAGGGATTTTAAAGTCATCATCCCCACAAGTCTGTTTTCTGAAAAGAAAAATGAAATCCAAATCACAGGTGAAATAGTTAAGGAATGCCTGACTTTACTCTTATTTATGAAGAGGGGCAAAGCAACCTGGCTAGACTTTTTTTTTCTTTTTTTTTTTTCAACTGTACCAGATGTGAAACTGAGTAGTTAGGTGCAACAACAATAAGGAGCCTGATCTGGTGGTCTGAGATTAACTGGTTGCTTTCCAAGAGTATAAAGAAATTACATGAACTAGATTTACATGTACCTGGAGCCATTTTCCTTCTTAGTAAGTGATAAGCTATGCTGAATCTCTGATGTTGCCTAAGTAACAGTATTCAAATTAATATATTTTCTTCTTTAAAGACTGCCTTTCATCTAACAAACATTTCAGGGATTTTTTTTTCCCTCCTCTGGGATAATATTGTTAAAATAGGACTTGCAGATTGCAGCCAGAAGAAAAGAGAAAAGAAATGGCTAAGTGTAATCACCTATCCACTACACAGCAAGAACATGCACACAGTTGCTCTCCTGGGAAAGTAGTTCTTTTCAGTTCCATGGTGAAATATTTTCAAAATTCAATGAAAGTTGAGTCATTAATAAGAGAAATAATTTGTCCAAATGGGGACTTGAGGCAGAGAAACCTATTCTGGAGGGCTGCTGTAACCACCAGTGTTCTCCTTTCTATATTTTAAACAGTTACACATAGAGAAGAACTAGATGAAGATATTTAAAATTAATATACAAGCCAAGAAGGAGTAGCAAGAATGGTACTAGAATATTGAAGTAGGTCTGATGTGCAGGTGTGAAGTAACTGCTCTTTGTACCACTAATTTAATAAATTTTGGTAAATACAGAGAAAGTAAATGGTTCCTCTTGGCTTCTCTTTTGAGCAAATACACACAAGGATACCAAGGTTTGAAAAAGAATAATAAAAGACATGGCCCAAATCTTAATGCATAAATGTGTGAGCCTAGAAGTCTGTGAGAAAAGGTAATTAATTAAAAGATACAGTTATAACTGGGTAGTAGTTATAATCACTCTATTCTGTTATGATAGTCTAACTGAACCAAGCTCGAAATTCTAGGAGCTACATTTCTAAGTCCCATTTATGTTCTGAGCACCAGATTTTTTCCTTGAATTAGTTTCCACTGACATAATTTCTTGATTACATTAAATGACCCAAAATGCAGAGTCTTGTGTCTCTTCATTTTTGAAGGGGAGTTTAGAAAAAATGCTGAAGAGATTTCAGTAACTTAAGGATCTCTCAATGCAGAAAGCAAAAAATATTTAAGAAAAAATTTGTATGCTTTTCAGTCCCAAATACTTTACAGAAATATAAGGCTTACACGNNNTAAAAAAAAAAAAAAAAAAAAAAAAAAAAAGAAAAAGAAAAAAAAAAAAAAAAAAGGAGATAAATGCAACTTTTGATCCAGTTCTGTAAAATTTCTACAAACATGTACTTGTCAATGCATCATATCATATTTAGTATACCAGACCACACAAGGTCCCAAATAGTTCACAATCCTTTATTTTACATACAGTGTTCTGAGACCTAAGGGAACAGTATTGTCAAAGTTTAATCCCTTTAAATATTACACACCCAGTATGCAGGATGGAGATGGATGCACAATCCCCATCATCCTCAAATCAGAAACTTCCAGAACTAACAATATAAACAGTTCTAGTTTGATGTAGAAGACCATGAAGGAAAAGGGGCACCTGTACAGACGGCAAGAAACCCTTAACAGTCTCTAGGCAGTAGTACTTAAGTCATCACTGAGTCCACAAACTGATGCTTGCACATACAAGTCAGCTTTTCAGTAAAAAACCAGAAAATAAGTAAGCAAAAGGGTTGGACCTTTGAGAGTGATTTAAATCACATACAGATGGTGTATTATAGATGCCAAATATCTTCACAAGATCCTTGGTCCTGTGATGCAGCGTGCATCTTGCTCTCCGATCTCAGCATACGTCAAAGCCCACTGCAAGAAAGAAAGCAGCTGATCAGCTTCATCTTCATCCCATTATTTTTCACATTACAATGTGCACCCCTTATATAACCAACTAGAAACACTAAATGGGAGCAATGATGCAATTCCTAGGTCTTGCACAAGGCACATGCAGGAAAAGGAATGACACTGTTTGTTTAAGGTATATATGGAAGTGACACAGAAGAAAGGCTTCCACCTTAGCTGGTGTTGTAAGAACATGGTGAGTACCCATGTTTCTTGTTTGTATTTCTTTTGTCTCTTGAAAACCCAACTTCAGAGGTTCATGCTCATCTTCTTGATAAGGTACCTGCATTAACAGACACAGTGATGGGAATCTTAAAGTGTGTGGTTTAGTCCGGTGCGAAAATTGCAGTCTGTAGACTCACTGCTCTTCATCTGTTTTTGGTGACTA
>WEIT01010192.1:0-10949 GCA_013389985.1 Dryoscopus gambensis | reverse complement strand
TAAGTTCTCCCCAGAGCCTTCTAATCTTCAGGCTGAACAATGGAATTCTTTCAGCCTTTCCTAGTATGAGAGGTGTTCCATCCCTCTAATCATCTTGTGGCCCTCCTCTGGACTGTCTCCCATGTAGGTCCATGTCCTTCCTGTACTGAGGACCCCAGAGATGGATGCAGCACTTCAGCTGGTCTCATGAGAGCAGAGCAGAGGGGCAGAGTCCCCTTCCTCACTCTGCTGGCCACGCTGCTTTGGATGCAGCCCAGGATAGGGTCAAGTATTACTTTGTTTAATGCCTCAAAGCTTTTCTTCTTGTGCATCTCCTTCCATTTCTCCTTCTTCTAGTCTAGAATGTCTTATCAGGCTATTAATTCCCAACATATGCAATTTACCTCCTGTGTAAACTTTAGCCCACAGAACTCTTTATATATCAGGTAAAATAAAGAATGAGTTAAGAGCCAGGACAGAGCTATAAATAAAGTACTGCCAGGATGAAGCTATGAATAAGATTTTTGTTGCACTATAACATTGAAAGACAGATTTTACAACAAATTTTGGTGTGGCAGTGATCTATGAAAGACACAGAGCTTTTTTTGTTTGTTTGAAAACAACATAATAAAGATTTGTTATTAACAGAACTAATCATGGTAGGAAACTTTAACTCTGAAAAGCATTTGGAAATGTTACAGTCTTCTGGGCTTCAATCCATCATCTAAACATTCACAAATGTACCCATGCTCATCCAATAGACCGGAACAACTCTCGAAGAGCTGTTATGATCTTGTCAGTGAGTGGTACATAAACCATCCTGCATATGAAGCTCAAATTTCCCTCTACACTTTTACATCTAAGGTTAATTTATTTTAAGCAATGGAGTAAATAATCTAACCTGACCTGTTGACTTGGTTTCATATGAGGTCAGCAACACATACATTTTCAAGGTTTAGTGAAAGTCCCAAAGAAAATTAGCACAGTGGTATAATTTCCTTACTGTTTATTTACTTTGCAACAATTCTAATAAAGTTTGAAACGGGACACACCCAATGGATGGGAGAGGTCCTGATGTTAGGAGAGAGTAGTATCATAAACAAGAGTGCATCTATCTTCTGTTAAGGAATGTTTATGGAGAAAAGAAACTGAGAAATGAGAAAACAGCAAAGGAAAAAAAAAAAAGACACTGACTAGTTTTGAGGGTAAAAACTTCACTGAGTTCCCCAAGAGCTTTATGGTCCTGTGAGGAATAGAGGACTAGATGTTTAATCTCCTTTGTGATGTGGCTGGTTTCCACAACTTAAATGATCATTATTCTTACTGAGCAGCTTCTTATAAACAATTTTGAGTGTTTTGTTTCAGCACAAAACTGTCATTAAATGCTGATGTTGTTCCCCCTCTTTCCTGTGCTAGAAGGACCAAATGAGAGTATTTTTTCTTTCTTGCTAGTTTTCAGCTCTTGCGTAGTAACTTGTGAATCATTAACTGACACTACAGAGCATAGCTGTGAAAATAACTGTGGTTTAGAGCTGCCAATAATGGCCCACTAAAGTTCCTTTCCAGCACATGGCATAAAAACACCTCCAACAAACATTAAAAACTCCCTTCTGATGTTGCTTAACATTGCCAGCCTGCTTGGGCTTAAAAAGCACAATAAAGAGGTTGCTTTCCAGATTTTCATATGCCAAATGGGAGGTGCTTTTTGGTGAAGCTTTTCCCTGAGGGAAAAGAGAGCAGCTGAGTTACCTCATGCTGCAAAGTTGATGTTTGGATGAGTCCACTCTGGGGAAGCATACACAAGTGCCACAGTCAAGCTGCTGCTAGTGGATACGTCTGTACTCAGCAACTAAGCAGTAGGAAAGTTCAAGAGAAAAAAAGGAGCATCATAAAGATACTCCTTGAGAGCACATGACATCCGCACGAGCCATTATGCAGCAGCCTGACTATGCCAAGGAACAACAGTATGAATACAAAAAGTGAGTGTTTGAAGTCTTAGAGGAATTCTGTGAAAATATAGTCACTTGAGGAATCTATTTCTTCAGAAAATACCTTTTCTGCTGCTGGGATATTTGGGGGATTCTATTTTCAATACCTGTGTTCTGGATCTAGTGGAGCAATGTTTTTATCACAACTATAAAATGGTTATGAGCCAATTCCTCATATGAAACAGTCAGTAACAGTGGGGCTTTTTTATGACAAACATGATGTCAGACAAAGGGCATCAGGACTTAGTCTTTGTACTACAATACAAAATAACAATACATAAACACCTTTGTGAAAGCAGCTTGAAACCCCATGTTTTCTATTAAAAAGTCATGTTCAATCTTCACTGTTGATAGAACAGAATAGCTAACACAGAGAACACTGTATATCAGAAAGGTCAATAGTTATTATGAGCTACAAATATATTTTTTTCCATCCTTCAGGCTGTTTAGCGCATATCACAGCATGAGCAGCTGTCTTCTTTAATGCTTTTAAAATTAGAATCCCAAAGAGGAAGAAAAAATTACATTTGCAATGATTGCTCTTTGCTTTTGTAAGTTTACTTTAATACACTATTTTATATACATGAATCTTCCATGCAGCCTAACCAAGGGGCAGTAACTGGTTGCTAGTATCTACTGGATTGTTACATCAATGCATATAGAATCCTGACAAAAAAATCACTTTGCACAAATTGTATAACCTTGTTGAATAACCTGTCTAGAAAAGTATGTAGCTACTGGGCATATGTTTAAGCCAGGCAAGTGCACATGTGCAAACACATGTGATCATTACTAATGGCAAATGCTTACTGGCTTAGCAGCAATAAGCAGAGAGGGCCACCTGACCTACCATTTTCTGTTCACACACTGAAAAGGGAGAAAAAAGAGGGTGGTAAGACTGTGGCACCATTTGACCTCTTACAGTTTTCAAATATGGCAAGTATCTGGGTTCATCTTTGCTAACAGTGAACAACGACTTAACACTGCAAAGAGGTTTCCATTCTCTTCTTTGGATTTCAATCGTATTGGCTCTATTAAACTGTTCCACTTTCCAAGTTTAAACCTTATCTGAATGCATATTGGTGTGTCAAATGCAAACTAGTACTCTATAAATATTTTGAAGCATGGAAGGCAAGATATAATTTTCTTCATAAAACAAATTTTTAGCTGATTTAGAATGGTTCAATGATAAAAACTCAAGCAAGCAAGTGGGAGTTACACACCACATATTGTCAAGGGAAAATATGTATAATTGTCTAGATGAATGTTTTCGTCTAATGTTTAACGTTTTTCTTACAGATAACTTAATCACTGGACAGTCAGTGGCAATAGGTATGGTGCTAAGCACCATGTCACGGCTTCATAATTCAGCATACAGTCAAGTGACACTTTTAAAATGTAAGAAGACATAATTTTGCATACTCAGAATCTACTTATCTCTCTCAAAACCAGGTTTAACTAACACTGGTATTTTTCAATAAAAAGAATAATAGAAGCAATGAAGAAATATGGCCCTTCTCATACTTTGCCAAACTAGTAGCACTTAAAAATATCCCATAAATATAACTATTACTTAAACGTGAAAATACTTGGGTCCTCAACATTGTGCATCCAAATGTATTTCAGAATGCTGTTAACATTTCCATCATCACAAGACTCTGTGTGCGATTGTCCCCTCTCATCTGTCACTTAGACACACTATGACCCGATCCAAGATAAGATGAATCAGGCTGCTAATCCTGCAGCTTCTGAGGGATTTGCTAGCACAGCCGGCATAGCAGGTAGCTGATGCTGATGGGATGTACTGCTCAGCTGGTAATGCTTTCAGCAGCAGCTCTCACCTCCAACACACATTCCTGGCTGAAGAAGGGGTAAGAGACCCAACCGCCCGGGTTTCGCTATGACTTTGTCTCTTATTAGAACTGTTTCCTTGTTCCCGTTACAGTATTTTCTCCCCAGGGCAGCATATTAAATTAAAATATGGCAACAATATTCCTAAGGTACACCAGGAGAGTTCTTATACAGAGAAGTTAGCACTTATAGATTTCTTTGCTTATGAAGAATTTATAAAAAAGCTGAAGATAATGACAAGTGCTATGCCATTGAAATTCAAAAAGAGTTGAGAACAAGTATCTCCAAAAATGACAGACTTGAGGCTGCTGAAGAAAAAACCCCTAGGGGTAGTTTCTGTGAGCTGCAGCCATGCATTATTCTTAGAAAACTATTCATTCAAATTATTTAGTAAAACAAATGTCAAGTGGACTGGACATCTTACTTTTATGATATTTTCTGCCTTTATCTATTTATTTTGCACTGTGGAATTAGAAGGCGTTTGACAGACATAATCAGAACCTGTCATATAACACAGGAAACAGCACGTTAAAAAATCAGCCCACACTGCAGATATTTTGGCATATTTATCACAAGGCTTGAATGGTAAACAACAGAACAGAATTCTGGGATATTTTTTGGCTTTATTTTAACAATGGGAACAATGACTTTTTTCCCCATAATGCCCCTTCAATTCAAGCACTAAGAAAAAGAAGGCCAAACCCTTGATAATAGCAATAAGCTGATCAATAAAAATTGTTCTTCCTTTTGGTAATCCATTTTTCTTCCTTCAGTGTTTGCAAACTGGAACTTGGAGAATGAGCATTTAGGCACAGGCACATGGTATGATTGGTGAAATTTCCATGGTACAGTATTTTCTGAGTTAAAAATTTTCTACATTGTATCTTCACAATCCTGGAGCTTGAACGGTTTCTTTTTTCTTCAAGTCTGAAGATCACCCCATGGATTAGCAAATGATTGAGGATTGCCTCTTAAAAGACTCTTTAAAAAACTGTCAGAATCAACCCGAGACAAAGATTTATTATGAACTATTTAAAGGGCTTAATATATGTATCCCCAAAGAGCCCTTGGAGCAAACTAGAAAGGAAGAATGGAATCTCAAAGAATGGGAAAAATCTCCAATGCCCCACTTTCTTCACACCATGATTACTGTTTACTCAAAGGATAAAATGCCTAACCTGTCACATGCAGTCTTCAGAAGCTATATTATTGCTGATGTACAGTAAAAAACCCAAAACAATGAGCCTCGACAGTAATATGCCTAAGAAAGGCAGCTATAATTTGCTTTCTAACCTGTCCACTAACACACTAATGTGGATACATCTTGTAGAAAGCACTGATCTCCTGACCCAGACAGCAATCAAACAACTGCCAGAGTGTTTGCTGTCACACAAGCTGTGACCATTACCTTAATTATATGTTACCACATAACAAACCTTCCCTAATGAGCAACTCTTCTCCCACCCATGTGCCAGCTAACCCTTCTGTCCTTGAAGAGCATCACTGCAGATGATTTAAATTTGAAATTTGAAAAGCATATTCACATGCAATACTTCCCATAGATAAAGATATGTATTTTAACAAGGTTAGTTGTTTTATTATAGTGCCAAGACAATAAAATGTACCGGCTTATACTAAACAAAGGGAATTAGAAAGAAATATACTATATATGACTGGTAAACTTTAAGTAAAGTTGGATATGACGTTTGATTATATGTTCATATATAAATATATCCATCTTTGCACATCTCTTTGTGTTTAGGGAAGTACATAAAATACTTCCATAATGATATTATACACTTTGTGCCTATGCCTAGGAATGGTACCTGGGTCATGGTTCACACAAATGCTTGTTTTCCCTCTCTGGTACCAATTTCCAGCAGGTTGCATTTTTTATTCACTTCTAGTTTTTATATCCATTCTTCACCCCAGCATTTTATTTCCTTCTATTGTCAGGTGTTTAGGGCATTCCCATTCAATTCACAGGATACCATACCCTTATGAACAAATAAAAGACAGCTTCTCTCTCCACAGAAATTATCTGTGTTCTACCTCAGATGCAGTACTGGAAAAAATGGGAAAGAATGAGGCATAGGAATCTGGTTTTGGTGTATCTGGGTTGTTAACCTCTCTTTTTATGGGACAGTTTCAACATTCTAGCCATTCATGCTAAATGCATCTCTAACCTAGAGTAATTCAGTGGGAAGCATCTGCAGACTTCCCATCTGCTATGTGTTTTACTTCAGTGGTGAGTGTCAGTGTCAAATCACATAAAAATGCAGCTATTACATCAAAGGAAGATCAGGAGGAACATGAGAAGGACCTAAATAGCAATCAGAGCAGACGATTGAACAGCGGAGCAACAGATGAAATTTCATGCAAACAAGGGCAAGACATAGCACACTTTTGAAGAAACAGAAACTCCTCTATATTCAGGAGCTTTAAATAATTTTAATTAGGCAGTAAAAGGAAATGGAAATATCTCAGTAAAAACACCTGCTCTGTATGGAGACTGCTATAGCTAAAGACTTAAATGAGATGTCAGAACACAACAAAAAAAATAAAATTAATAAATTTATAAAGAAAATACTACTATGCCATTATGTAACTTTATGGACCAGACTTTAAATCTGGTATTGTGTTCAGTTCTAGTCATCTGTTATTAAAAAAGAGAATAATGGAAACAGAAAAATCTAAGTAGAAGGACATCTGAAGAGAGATTAATGAGATTATAAATATTTAGCTTTGAAAGCAAATAAATGTGGCAAAAGATACATAAAATAATGAATGACACATAAAAGATAGAATAAGAACAGGATATTTTCAATAAATTGAAGGGAAAACACATTTTGAACTGATAAACACAAAATTATTGAAATAAATAATCTTCACCACAAAACATGTAATCTATACAATTATCTCTCTATCTAAGAACTTCAAAAGAAGGACTATATATCTCTGAGGCTAACTGGAATAACTATACCTCACTATGCATAATAAAATTTACATGAAATATCAAGTGTTCTAATTCAACTTATATGGCACAGTTACCATACTGAAGATTTTACATGCAATTTGGAAGTATTTAGTACCAGCTACTCTAAATGATATGATAGTGGGCTAGATAAATATTCAATATTCACTTATATGTTATATAAGTTCCTGTGTTCCTATGAAATTCCTCTTCCATATAAAGATCTGTACCAGGAGATGCTTCTCTTGTTTACTCATTCCCCACCCTCCATGGTTTATAATTCTCTAGTAGTTTCTAAGTATTCAGTAGCATAGAAAAAAATTTGAGTCCCTCCAGAAACGATATGTAACTACATGGTCTTATCTTTCCTTCATATGCTGGCTTTGAATTGGAACATTCTCATGACCTTTATCTAGAAATTATAAACAGCAACATAAAGCTGATTTGTATTAAGGTTGGAGTAGATTCTGAAGCTAAGAAGATCTATGGTGAACCTCTTGCCAATGCTTCTCTTCTTTGAGTATTGAAAAATTCAAATACTTTCAGCTGAAGTCATTACAAGTCCTTGAATGGACTTAATATTAAGTGAACACCTTGGTAAAGCTTCTACAGGTATATTAACCGGAAAAGGAAGGTCAAAGAACAGGTACTCCCCTGATAAAGAATGCTGGAAAACTGGTAATAACAGATGAGGAGAAGGCTGAGGTACTCAACACCTTTTTTGTCCATCTTCAAGGACAACCTCACTTCCCACACATCTTGAGTGAATGGACAGCAGGATGGAGACTGGGGGAAAAAAGCCCCACTCACTGTAAGTAAAGATGAGGTTCATGACCATGAACCTGAACATAGGTAAGTCTATTGGACACAATGAGATGCATTTCATAGTCCTGAGGGAATTGGCTGATGTAGCGGCCAAGCCACTCTCCATGAGATTTGAAAAGTCATGGCAGTCAGGTGAAGTCCCAGGGGACTAGAAAAAGGGACATATTGCACCCATCTTTAAAAAGGGTAGAAAGGAGGACCCTGGGAACTACTGTCCTGTCAGCCTCACCTCTGCGCATGGGAAGGTCATGGAACAGATGTTCCTAGAAGCTGTGCTAAGGCACACAAAGGACAGGGAGATGATTCAGGACAGCCAGCATGGCTTTGTCCAGGGCACGTCCTGCCTGACCAAACCAGTGGCCTTCTGTATGATGAAATGACTCTGTCAGTGGGCAGGGGAAGGGCTACAGACGTCATTTATCTGCACCTCTGTAAAGCCTTTGACAGGCTCCCTCCTAACAGCATTCTCTCTAAGTTGGAGAGAGATGGATTCGATGAGTGGACTGTTAGGTGGATATGGAATTGGTGGTCAATGGCTCAGAATCCCAATGGACATCAGTGACAACTGGTGTCCCTCATGGGTCCATATTGGGACCAATGTTATTTAATATCTTCATTGATGACATAGATAAAGGGAGGACCCTCTCAGAAAATTTGCAGTTGACACCAGGGTGAGTAGTGTGGTTGACATACCTGAAGGATGGGATGCCATCCAGAGGAACCTGGATGAGCTCGAGGAGTGGGTCCATGGGAATCTCATGAGTTTTAACAAGTGCAAGGTGCTGCACCTGGGTTGGGGCAACCCCAAATATCAACAGACGCTGATTAACAAGACAGCAGGGAGAGAATTCTGCTCCTCTGCTCTGGTGAGACCCTGCCTGGAGTGCTGCATCCAGCTCTGGGTTTCCCAGCACAGGAAGGACATGGACCTGATGCAGTGAGTCTGGAGGAGGCCACCAAGATGATCAGAGGGATGAAGCATCTCTCCTATGGGTAGAAGCTAAGACATTTGGGGTTGTTCAGCCTGGAAAAGAGAAAGCTTCGGAGTAACCTAATTGTGGCCTCTTGGTACCTGAAGGGAGCCTACAAGAAAGCTGAAGCGATACTTTGTGCAAGGGCATGTAGTGACAGCATAAGGAATAATGGCTTCAAACTGCGAGTATGTTTAGATTAGATATGAGGAAGAAATTCTTTACTATGAGAATGGTGAGGAACAGGTTGCCCAGAGAAGTTGTGGATTCCCCATCCCTGAAAGTGTTTCAGGCCAAGTTGGATGGGGCTGTGAGCAACTTGGTCTAGTCAAAGGTATCCCTGTCCATGGCAGTGGGATTGGAACTAGGTGATTTTTAACCTTGCTTCCAACCCAACCCATTCTATGGTTCTGTAATGATTTCTTCAGAATTGAGAAGTTCCGTCCTCCAGCCTGCCTAAGATGTCTGCCTTTGCTGCATATACATTATGTATTCAACAGGTTTTCTACATTTTCCCCACTCTACTACTTACATGGGAAAAAGCAGTGTGCAAGGCTTGCCCATTGCCATTATGGGATTTTTTATGAAGAATCTATGGTTAAATTGATTTGTTTAATCACTACAGATGATCTTTAAAGATAAAAGATTGTTATTACATACCTTGTATAAGAATTAAGGCTTTGTAGACAATAATACTCTTTGTAGACAATAAAACTCTTTTCCAAGAAATTATAATAGAAGTGTCACATATTACATATTGCAAAGAGTTCTGCAATCAGATTATACTTTGTATATTAAAAATATTATTATAAGAATTTTAATTTAATGGAATATTTTTAATGAACAATTAGGAGGTAATTAGGGAAGACCATGAATCTTATGTGCAAATATGTTCTACAATGCATGTATGTCTTGCTACTACAAATAGAGATTGTAATAGTGAATTAACATGTTTTAATGAAATATTACATAAATTCTTATATACTGTAAATTGTGACTTTTAATATGAAATTACTTTTCAAAGCCAAAAGGTGATATAGGACCAACAGTGATCCATGCTCTCTTTGTTCTCTCTTACTGCCTTAGTCACAACATAGATCATTAAATGGCTTACTGTTCTATGGAAATGGGTTTTCTAGGTCAAAAAATTTAATTTCAGAATGACTTTGATTAATTGACATTTCTATCAAAATACAAAAGGAAACCCTTATCTCCAAAAATGTTTTGTAAAAAAAATATTTGTTTTTTTCCTACTTAGGCACCCCAGATACTCCTAGAAAATCCCAGCACAGTGCAAATAGTGATTTCATATACAAAATATTAGTAGCTGCTTAATATAATCAGGTGTTAGAATAATGATAATGATTACCTCATCATATTGGTAATTTTTGCATTCTGTTAGCAAATTTTGCTTTTGCTAACATGATGCAAAAGTTGTTAATATAATGAGTCTCATTGTATTAGCAACTTTCTATCACATTAACAAAGATTAAATTTGCTAATGTAATATGACAGTCACTAACGTAAGATTAGTGTAAACAGAGACCAAAATCTCTGTAGACCTCCTAAAGGTAATGCTGAACATGTAAGCAATGCTCATTTGTTTTTCCTTTGCTAGGTATACCTTGAGTGCCCTAAGTGTCACATCCATCTGCACTTCCTGAACGTTCTCCAGGAAGGTCCAGTTTATGGAACACTGGTAGCCATGAGACAATGATTAACTTTTAATGCAAAATCATGAACCATAAAGTGCCTTGTTAGAAGATAAGTGACTCATGCAAATGGATCAGCTGATGTTTGTACAACATAGAGATGTGTTCATGAAAACTGACATTAGCAATATTGCTAATTAATTTATATAGGACCTCCCCTGATGAGCATACTGATGCCTACAGAAATATTGAAGAGATATAGCAAGCATCCTTGGACTACATTGCTCATGGGGGTCTCCTGAAAGAGACTTCACATGTTAGGAACTTATGACGTAAATGCCACAACATTATTAAGTGGCAAAGAGCCTGAATACAGTGATCTTTTTTACTTGTGTAACACAATGTCAAAATGGCTGCACAACCCCTACACACCTGCACAAGTGACTTGAGAAGTAAGATATGCTTAGCCATGTATATATAAAGGAAAATTAAGGGGCTTTAACTGTGTCACGAATCCCTCACTCCTGCTGTAACACTGGCACCATTCATGTTCCTGGTGTAATGCTTTCAGCTCCCTGTCCCAGACTTAAAATTAGGTTCCCAGACTTGAGGAGCCACAGAGAAGCTGCAGCCCTTTGTAAGTATGGAAATACAGGTCCCTCTTCTCAGAGGAAGCCTAACCTGGCCTAAATGGTCTGATTTTAATGAG
>WEIT01010184.1:11889-40634 GCA_013389985.1 Dryoscopus gambensis | reverse complement strand
GGGATGGGATGGGATGGGATGGGATGGGATGCGATGCGATGCGATGCGATGCGATGCGATGCGATGCGATGCGATGGGATGGGATGGGATGGGATGGGATGGGATGGGATGGGATGGGATGCGATGGCATGGCATGGCATGGCATGGCATGTGATAGGATGGGCTTTAAGATCCCTTCCAATCCCTTCCAACCCAAACAATTCCATGATCCTGGGATTCCATGGTAACACGACAATTTTAAACCTATTTTCTGTACCAAAACTTGAGGATTTACTTGAGGATCCCAACAGCAGAAGGAATCGGACAGTCTGAAGCTTTGTTGCATTTTGATTAGGTTGAACAATTCAAACACATTCGTAACTCTGATGCAAAAAGTATTCCAGCCCATAGTTCTAATAATAAAATTATAAAATGTCATTAAACCAATGCCTTGAAATTTAAATAGAAAATATTATAAAGGGTTGTAAATAACTGTGAACATTTCTGCAGCTTTTGAGGACTTAAACTCAGTTTTGTATAATTTACACAGGTCAGTTTTATGTGATAAAATTTCTGTGATCTTGCTTATTCAGGTGACACTTGACAGTGTGATTACTTTTGTAATTAAAAAACCTATTTACTGCCTATCAAAGAGTTTTTCCTACCATCAACCTATTCCTAAAAAATGACAAAACCAGGAAGTTCCAACTCCTTAAACCAATATGGAGCCTGGTAGGGCTGGAAAGCACTGATGTTCTGCTCCTGTGCTTGCTCTAAGGGCTGGTTTAGAGTCACAGACAATAAAACAATTCCCTTCCAAACCATCCCCTTGAAACAACAATTAGCAGCACCAAACCCCCCAGGCAGCTGGAACCGGTTACCACGAGGAAATTTCAACTTAGGACCACAGGAAGAGAGGCTTTTTAAGCAAACGAAACCTCTCCTAATTCAATGGAGTTTCTTTGAGCCCAGCTCAAAATAATTTCGTTCTGCAGGGATGCAGGTGCAGGATCGGCTGAGATTTGTGGGGTCCTTGGAAAATTTATGATTTAAAAGTGAAAAAACCCTAAGAAAATAATGTAATACCTATTAGTAGGCTCAAGAGCAGAATCTCTGTAGGTGATTGGATCTAATTCCAGAAATTTTAGCCTTACAAAACCAGGCGGAGCCTCCTCACAAGCTCAGCAATTTGGCTTTTAAGTATAAAAGCCACTTCCTGAGAACTCGCTAATAAATTCCTTAATGATTTTCTCCATTACAAATAAGTAAAATTATCTTTCATGCAGATTCCTAACCAAACCTCAGCCACTGAATCCTTTGGTCTTAACATCAGAATAAATTTTCTGATTCTTGCAGTCTCACGGAAGTCTCATTTTGCACAGTCAGAGCCCATCAGACTGAGAGCTCCACCTGAAGAAGCTCTAATCAAACTGAACTTTGGAATACGCAGAATGGGATCATTATTTATCATCCACTCCTTAATATCATCACTGCCACATAGAAATATCAACAAAAACAAAGCTTCCTTAAACTGGCAGGCTTGAAAATTAGTTTAATTTATTTCCATAAACACTGTGGGCATCTTAAACTGTGTTATTCCTAAAGGAGATACATGAAACTACCAGTGAACAGTTAATTACTGAGAAATCAGCATTTTCTGCTCCCTTGTCAAACCAATATTTAAGGAAAAATTTTTAAAAAAAGAAAAAATCAGGTATATTTGGAAATAATTATTTGCTCTCCATACACTTTCAAAATTACTCAGAATAAATGCAGAGTTTAAACACAGCTCTACCCATTTTGGTCAATATTTTAATATAAATACTGGGGGGAAAGCTATTTTTAAGTTGCAAACCTTCTACCATAGAGATGCCAGTGTAGATGGAGAGTGCAAGTTTTGGCATCAGATATTCCCAGAGCAGCCTGTCCACAGATTCCCTCTCTCATCCTTGGATAAATGTTTCCCACAGCTCAGCCTCTTACCACAGCTGGGTTTCCCTACATAAACACAAATGTTTAATTCCTCTTGCTCTCCACCTCACACGCAATTAAGGACTTCCTCATCACTGCAGAAATGTCACATAATTGTGAGAAATACCCAATCATTGTGGCAACTGCTCCATTTTTGCTCTACAAAAGCACTGTGGGCTCCTCGTAGGACACAGATGTTTGGTGCTTTTGGTATTTCAGCCCAAACAACGCAATCACAGCACTCCATCAGCTGGGGGTTTGATTCCGGACTCGGAGAGGGGAAAAGATGATTATGGAATCACAGAAGGGCTGGAAGGGACTTTAAAGCTCATCCCATTCCACCCCTGCCGTGGGCAGGGACACCTTCCACTGTCCCAGGGCACTCCAAGCCCTGTCCAGCCTGGCCTTGGGCACTGCCAGGGATCCAGGGGCCTCCCCCCACTCCCAGGGAACAATTCCTTCCCAATCTCCCATCCATCCCCGCCCTCCTTTGCCTCAAAGCCACCCTGCCCTTGTCCTGCCGCTGCCCGTCCTTGTCCCAAGTCCCTTGGATCTCCTGCATTACCCTTGCTCTCCAGCCAGGAGGAGAAATGGATGGACAGATGGACGCAGAGCTCTCCTGTCCTCCCGGTCAGCCCCAGGCTGGAGATCAGGCTGGGATGCTCCGTCAGACACCCAAAGCAGCCAAACCCGGAGCTCTGCACAGGCTCATCCCCTCTGCTGGAGCTGCTGTTGACATTATTGGCTCCTGGAGAACTTCCCCAAGCCCTCTCCATCGAGGAAAAGATATTTCCCAGGAATGCAGCTCTTGGAGGAAGGCTGTGGCTTTTCTTATCACCATTAAAATGTAACCACTTCAAAAAAAATCACGGCTCTTCCCAAGAGAGCGAAACTGTTGCTGATTTTTTGTTGGCTGAAGGATCGCTAGCCTAAGATTGATTGATAACGGATGGGTTCCACAAAAATCGTGTTTATCTTGGGGCAAACCCAAAAACCTGCACATTAAACATCTCCATCCTAAGGAAACATTTCCGAGCCACGCTAAAGAACAACCCCACAGTGAAAAATAATGACTTTTCAGGATGTAAACTAATTGTCCCAGAGCTCCCATCAAAATCTATTAGTGATGGCAACAGGATACCTTGTTAGCAACGAACATTATTCATTTATTGCATTAAAATACTTCAACATGCTCCAAACATCATCCAAGGCCTCAGCTTTTCTCAGGAAGCCAGTGTTAGTTACCCACCAGGAAGATGAATTCGTGGATGCCTAAATAATCTGCAGCAGAGCTGGAGAAGGGAACAAAACAAATTCCTGCAGCCCAATCCCATCCCTCCTTCTTACAGCACACCAGCAGCAAAAAGGAAATACAGTTGACGGGGAAAAAAGTATAAATAAAAGATGAAGAATTGTTTTAAATCCCATAAATTAAAGACCAGACCTGGCAGCCTTGAGCAAGGGCTGCCCCAGACTGGGCTAGGTGGGATGTCTGTCTCAAATCTCTTTCCAGGTGCTCTTTGCCTTAAAATTGACTTTTTGCACCTTGCAGTGGAATTTGGTTTTGGTTCCATGGCACAAGGAGACTTGGAAAAGGGACCAGCTGCCATCTCCAGTAAAAACCAGGACTGGGAACTGGGCACAGGCAGCCGTGTGGCAAATCTACATTGCAATATTTGTGATCATTTTAATGACACTGGAGAATTTTCCACGTGCTTCTAACTTTAATTCAGAAGGCATTATTAATATATTTGAGGGTCTTCCCCACTAAAGCCACAATTAAAACTAAAGCCCCAGCACTGCCAAGTGGCCTTTCCAACCAATGTTTATGTTCTCAGCTGTAACCACTGGTTTTACCTTTCCTACCAAATTTATACCTCATACGTTTTCCACTCAGGTTTCAAACGGGACAGAATTGCTCGTTTTGGAAGAAGTTAAAATACAAAAGTTTTGGTTTTTGTTATTTGAAAACAAGCATTGATCAGCACCTTTCCTCTGCACAGAGGAGATAATTTTTACCAGCGTCTTCTTAAATTTTTATCAATTCCTCCCTGAATTTTAACCTGTTTCCCTTAATTTTTACCAGTGTCTCCCTTAATTTTAATCTGTGTCTCCCTTAACTTTAACCCATCTCCCTTAAGTTTTACCAGTGCCTCCCCTAATTTTTACCAGTCTTCCCAAATTCTTACCCATGTCTCCCTAAATTTTTACCAGTGTTTCCTTTAATTTTTACCAACGCCTCCCTTAATTTTTACCTGCCTCTTTTAATTTTTACCAGAGCCTCCCTTACTTTTTACCAGTATCTCCCTAAATTCTTACCTGAGTCTCCCTTAATTTTTACCAGCATCTCTCTAAATTTTTACCTGTGCCTCCTTAAATTTTTACTGGTGCCTCCCTAAATTTTTACTGGTATCTCCTTTAATTCTTAACTGTCTCCCTAAATTTTTACCAGTATCTCCCTTAATTTTCACCAGTGTCTCCTTTTGTTTTTACCAGTGTCTCCTTTTGTTTTTACCAGTGCCTCCCTTGATTTTCACTAGTGCCTCCCACTTTTGCCAAGAGCACGACTACAAGGCAGATAAAAACTTCTCTTGAGATTTGACCCAAAATCTTCCAGGTGACACCACCACAACCAACACTTGGGAAGCCCTCCAGAACCCTTATCAAAAACCCCACACCGGAATTATTTAGATACAATTTTCAGATTTTTTTACTTATTTAAAGCCAGCAAAAGACTTTGGCTGGGATTTACTTCCGAGACAGGCCCCTTCACCCCATCCCCCTTTTCCCTGCCTCTCTCCCTCTCTTCCTTCTGGATTCCCTTTAATGAAGAAGGGATGGAAGCTGCATCCCGAGGGAGCAAACAGAGCCGCGACTCCCACTTTGATCTGGTCCCCACGGAGCTCCCCGCTCCCTGCCTGCCTCCCCAGATCTCCCCTTGATTGACGTTGGCTCTGATGTACCAACTGCTTTGAACTTCACACATGAAATTCCCATCAGGCCGCGCTCATTTTTATTCTCCTTCAACAGGATTTATGAGCGGGAGATCAGCGAGTGGAGGAGATAAAATGAATTTGCAGGAGCTTTGAATCTGACATCAAAACGGCGCTCGAGTGAGCTCCAATTGGATTTTGCTCGGCCTGAATTTACAGTGTAAATCAACTTCTTTTGTGCTTTTGGAGTTTAGGGAAAAACGAGAGAGCTGTGGATAAAAATGGCACTTGAGCAGCTGCTCAGGGCTTCATATTGTTTTAATACTCGTTTTTCCCCTTCCTCTCCGTTCATCCAAATTCAAGCTGGCATTAGTATGCAAATGAAATTACAGAAGTTCGCTCAAAATTCAGCGTTTCCTTTGAAATTCCCAACTAGGCCTTGTTTGCAAGGCAAGATTGCAACTCATATTTTACATAAATACTTAAATATAGGGTTCCCACTGCATCTAAACAGAATGCTGGAAAACAATGTTTTTATGAATAAATTCAAGCAAAGAAAAAAAAAGCCATTGATGTTACAGTTACACAATTCCTTCTGGCAAGGCACCAAAGTTGTTCCAATTATTTCAAGTATTCTTGGAAGAGTCCAAGCGTAGTTGCTCTCAGATGTAAAGAGAATTTACTATTTGGAGGAGGATTCAACCCAGGAACACAAACTATTCCCAACCTCACTTTTTCATGAGGAATTTCTATTCCAAACCCCACGTTTTCATGAGGAATTTGGCCACATTGGAAGTAAAAGCAAGAGGCCAGGAGAGAGATTTCCCGAACACCTGCTGCAGTTTATGGACAAAAGCTGCCAAGAACAGGGCTGTGCGCACTCCCCACATCTCCTAGAACCCCTTGGGCTTCACTGCAGCCTGAAACTCTGTCAGAGCAGCAAACACATCTAAAATTTCATTTATTGTGGCCCCCCCACTCCTCCTCTGGAAGTGCAGCTCTTCAGATATTGCAGCAGCCCAAGGAACTGAATGGGATTCCCGTTATCTCCCACTTAACTGCTCCGGAGAGGGAAGATAAACACAGAAAGAGCTGCGATAAAATTGAACTGCATTAGCAAATATTTAACCGTCTGTTTAAAAAAAAAAAAGCAAAAACCAGACCACTTCTGAAGGCAGTATCACAGTCAGGGAGTAAATGATTTTCAAATAGAGGTTTGTAAACTCCCTTATTCAAACAGCTCTATTAATGTTTGCAATGCACCACTGCCAAGTAGGGTGTTTTACCAACAAATATTTCTCCATTCCAGCTCCTTCCACAAATTTGGGTAAATGCATTCCCTAAGCTCTTATCAGCATAGTTAAATAAAGAGCAGAAATAGATTTCCAGCTGCCTTGAAAGGCAGTGTTAAGCAGCCAGAGCGGGAGCATTAATGAACACCAGTGCCCCTGAACAGATGGATTTGGAGACCTGGGGCAAATTCCCATAAAAACCCAGCAGTGAAATTCATTTGTGGCCTCGGGGTGGAAGCAGAGAGGAAGGGGGATGACTCCAGCAGGATACCTGTGATCCATGTCCAACAAGGAGGGGCAGTGAGGGACACTCGGGGCAGCTTCCTGGAGCTGCCACTTCTCTCCCTGCTCACATCCCAAGGCAACTGGAATTGTCTTCTCCCCCAGACCTGAGGATATGAAATGCTGAAGCACATCCGAGTGACGGGTCTTAAAACTGGGCAGAGATCAGATCAAGATCAGTTTAGGGAAGACTTTTTACCTCCCTTTAAAAGCATCATCTGTTTTTTGGTGGAAAAGGAACAGGAACAGCTGCATTTCCTCACAAATGCATCTGAATAATTTATTTTTCTGGAAGGTGATCCTATGCAGCCATGGCTGTGTTGAGAAACCACTGGCAGGTGCTCTATGGCCCCCAACACAACCAACTTCCCTGGCAAACTGGAACTATGGGAAGCTGCTTCTGGAAGTCTCCCACAGGAGAGCATCAATCACAGCTTCTCCAGAAAAAGGCATCTGGATAAAGGGTAGAAGACAAATATTCAAACATTACCCACTTATTCTTAGAGTGGAAGGAGTTTAATTTCCTTTCATCTGCAAATATTCAATATAAGCCTCCTCTTTATCTGCCTGGTGCCATCCAGGCCAGCACCCTTTCTATGAATAAAGTTATTCCAGTCGTCACTCACAAGTCAGACCCTGCAGACCTGCAAAGGTAGAACCCCCTAATGCTTCCAAAGCTGCTGCCCAAAACTCATTCCTTAAATCCCTATTTAGACACTTCTCACAACTGACACATATCCCAGAAGTTCTCACTGCAGGTACTCAGGACTTTTGATAAATAAACTCTGTTTATCCCTTCTCTCCCCTCTTGCTGCCCCACCTGCACCGTCAGCCCGTTCCAGATCCAAGATTTCCTCAATACCTGCTGAGGCCTTTCAGGCACGGAAACCAGGAGACTCCAACTTGTTCACAAACATATTTATCCTCTTCAGCAGAAAGACACTTTAATTAAAACACTGTCTGGTAAATAACCACCCAATTCAATCAGGACAGGGAATGTCTGGAGACAGCATGAAATCCATTTCTCATGGCTTCTTCAGCAGCCTTTGCTGATGAGGAAACACAAAGGCTCGTTTTTCCAGCAGGGATTTCTTCCAGGATTAGAAGAGGCATGGCACTCGACATCCATTTCCCTTATCTCCCATCAGTTTGCGACGAGCCCGGAGCACTTTATCCATATTAACTCTGTCTGCTTGGAGCAGCCTCTTCCCCAGCGCCTGGGAAACGGAGCTGGGCCCCAGGCGCTGCCCCCAGGGACACAAACACAGCCTGGGTGCTTGGGCAGGGACCAACTTCCACCCCGAGCATGCTTGGAGAGCTCTGCTCCCTGCCTGCCCTGCCCTCCCCATCTGCCATTCCCAAACCCCGATCAGGCAGGGCTGAAAATGCCAACAGACATACCCGTTGTATGAAAAAGGATCAGCAAAAACTAAAGGGGAACGCAAATCCCTGCCCTGCTCTCCCATCCTCAGCAGTCCCTGCCCATGTATTTAGGTGTGGGATTATTTCCTTGTGCCCAAGCACATTTAGAGCCTTTGGTAAAGCAGCTGAGGGTAATTTTATCAGGAAATGTTTGTTGAATTAAGGCCTAGGAAGGGTCCCTTGCCAAAACCACTCGATAGCCACCAACTGTGCTGCCTCGTCCAGCTGGGTTTGCATATTCCAATCCATTTATTTTCACCACTTCCCAAACCAAGGTGGTTCCATTGCACAACCCTGCCTTGGAGGGGGCGTCTTACACCAGTGAAACCAGAATATGCTGGGTACAAAACAGCAACCAGAAGCACAGTCAGGCTGGGAATTTTAATCCAGGCTGGAATCACATGGAAACTCACTCATTTGGGCTCTTCACTGCAAGAGCCAACACCACGTAATGGCAATAAAATAAATACAGCTTTCCCTGTCATATCCCACTACTCACTAAACAAGCAATTCAAATGCCAGGTTCATTTTCTAACCCAATTTGTGTTTGTTAGGTCCTATTTTCTGTCATTTATTTATAGTCACCAGGTGTGGAAATCTCGCAGTTTATCCCAAGCAACACAACAAAGCAATGCTGGGATTTCCAGGATAAATACAAGCAAATTCATGGATAATTCTGTTAATGGTGACAACAAATACAAACTGAAGTCAGTAAGCCATTAAAAGAAACTGAAAATAAAAATCCTTTCACTACAGAACAGTACATCCAAGTTAATTTTCCCCAAAGCAATCCAAACTTGCAGCATTCCCAACACAATGGCATTAAGCTGGGCAATAAGAGGTTGAACACCGTGGGATAAACAGCCTTAAACACTGTGGGAAAAACCTTCAAATCTACCTAAAAAACACACCCTGAGGACAAGGCACTTCTGACACTGTTCTTGCCCCAAATGTTTGCTCAAATAAAGAGGCCACATGAGGAAACAGCCAGAAAAAGAACACACAGAGTTCAGGAGTTGTAACACAAACATTTCCCAACCCTCCGGAACGAAAACCACAGCCCCGAGGACACAGACATGGCCAAGGCACAATCTAAGGCAAAGGATCTCGTGGAAACAGCCATTTTCACAGACAAATCTGGGGTTTTTATCATGTGACCTCTTCTGCAGCAGCAGTTCATAAATGCTTTAACCAAAATATTATAATTATGGTTGCTTTAACACCAACATTAAACATTTTAAACACCAAGGATAAGCTGTTATCAGCAGTAGCACATCCAATTTAACTTCCTGCAAGTGCAGGCCCAACTGCAGCTGGAGTTAGTCCATGAATTAAACATGCAAGAATTCAAAATATCACAATATCCACGTGAATCAGCTTCTTTCCCGATATTTTACCCCAAATATCAAAGGGGGAATCTGCCAGAAAGGCAATGCCACAGGGAAGGAAAAGGAAAGGAAGAGCAGCAGATGGGAGAGGCAGAAAGGGGAGGAAAACCAAAATGATGGCAGAAGCATTTAGACAAATCAAGCAACTAACAAAAGCATAGAGCTAAAACTTGGAAGTTTCAAACAGAAAATACATTTTTACATTCTTTTTTGGACTTGCAGATGATTTCCTACAGACAGCACTGGGTCCAATGGGCAGATGAGCCTCACAGCTTGCCAAGGTGCTGTCCAGAACATCCTGCAGCTGATAATCTGGTCTGGGAGCCATTTAATTATTGATCCAAGCAACTAAATAATGAGAATCAGATTGTAGAGCCTCAATGAGGAGCTGTGCAAACAGCAAATTCACCTCCTTTGCCAGCTGTTTGTGTTTTAAACCACTTACTGGGAATGATTTTTATGCAAGTCCAGCATGGGTAAAGAAATTTCTAAAGGACTTCCAAGCTACATAATTTTGGAGGACAAAGTGAAAGGGAATTCACTAAAGTTTTCAGACTAAAAGCAGACTTCTATTAATGAAAAATTAGGCCACACTGACAAGGGGGTGATAAATCTCATTTCTCCTCTCCCCCAGCCCTTGCTTGGAAGGTGCTCCTGGTGATTCCTGCATGGATTTTGTGATGAGAGAGCAGAAAGGTTTTCATCCTGCAAGAGTTCCTGACCCTTTTGTCCACACTGCCAGCAGTCTGGATGTGCCAGCATTTTCCATAGGCACCTTGTCCAGCAGGAACAGCACTGAGACCTCCAAGCCTGAGCCCTTGCAGTCACCTGATGACCCAAATTACCTTCCTCCCTCTCAAATGTTTTTAAATCAGACTGAGATATAAACAATGAAAATCAGTCTGTAATCAAGGTTTGCATAAACAGAAAGTTACTCTTGTTCTTTTCAAGCCCGCATGGGAGTAAATGTTTAATATGTTCAGCATTTCAAGAAAATTACCCCTCTTTCTTTGGAAAAATCAGAGTTTCTATCACCCATTTCTACAGTTAGACATCCCAAAGAAGTTTCTGCAAATATGCAGCGCAATAGAAATGATTAAAGACAACCAACTGGCTGCCTTTAGTCTACTCAAAACTCCTGTATTTAAAACCAAACCAAATTGAACATGAACAAATCCAGTTTCCAAGCAATGGACTCGATTTCATTAAACCTCTGCTATCAAACAGCAGCATGTCACCCTGATTAAACTGGAACACGGTGCTTTTAGCATGTGATGGACTGACCAACTCGTGATTCTGGTTACTTCAAAGCAGAGAAAAAGGTCCCATGACCAGCCTGAGGAGAGATATTCAGGGCAGGCAGTGTCTCAGTGCAAAAACAGTGTCTTGGATCTAGACAGACTTTTTGTACAGAGCACTATGAACAAACTTTCTTCCTTTTATTGCTTCCAGCTGATTCTCAGCTCTTGTTTAAAGCCCATCATTAAACAGTGGTGTGGGAGAAATGGAAAAGAAGACGAGGACAAGATAGGAGGCACCTTTGGAGTTCTGCCTTCTCCATTTTTATCTAAAGCAGCAGAAAACACAAAGAAACCCTCATTTCCTTCACAGCATGAGGAATTCCAGAACTTCATACTCACTCCATCATGGATGGTGGGATGGTGCAGCAGTCCTGGATGGCAGTCAGGGGTGAGGTGAGGTGAGCAGTGTACGAGGCTTCCACCACCTGCTTGTTCCGATTCACAACGTCCAAGTAACGGTTGAATTTCTCACGGATTTTTTTTGCCAACTGAAAAAAAAAAAACAAGAAGAAAGTTTAAAATTAATCAAGTTTCTCTGTATTACCCCATTCCTTAACAACCAAGTAAAACCTGAGTATGTTAAAGATAATAGTTGTCTGATTTGCTCATTGTGATTTTAATTTGGTGGCTTAAGCACTGTGAAGTCAAGTAATTAATACTGGCTGCAGCAAGGAGACTATACATGAGAATAAAATACATTTCCCATCTAGCAGTGGGTGCTCCAACGGAGTTTGTATGTATGAAAAGTGTCATTCCCATTACATCAAACTTCCCTTTCATTAAGAACTGACAGCTGGATGTGACACTGAGGTGCTCCAAGGCCTGGCATGGATGGAGGCTAAACCAGGCCACCAGCCCATTTAATGAAGTTCTGTGTATTATCAGGAAAGCCCAGATAATGGGGTTAGAGAAGCCTTCACCTAGACAGAACTCCCACTGCTCCAGGAGCAAAGAGCCAACAGCAAATCTCCCGCTGATGGGAGCAACCTCAACATCCAAGGAACCCCAAATAACCCCAAATACTGCCATGAGTATTTCTCTGCCCCTCAGCAGCCTCCTCAGTCAGGTGGATCTGTGCAGAAGTATCTCACCGCTTCTTTCATGTAGATTTGGGCAAAATAAGCCATCCCAGATTTCGTTTTTCGCTGTACTCCCTGCTGCTTTCCTGGGAGGCTCCACAGGCTGAGCACTGCCTGAGTGATTTTCCTCATCGATCTAAAGCTCACTGTGCCTACTCACAGCCTACAACAGCTGCAACTACAAACTGAAAAATCTCTAATTGATGTTATAATACAACAGGAAGAAAATAATGATGAAGTCTCGCACTGGTGAAATTCCTCCTGAAGCCTTTTGTTGTCAGCGGTCCCTCCAAGGAAGGGACTCCTTATAAATCAGGACAAGGTTTAGAGGTTACACTATTCCTTGTAAGAGGCACTTTCTCTCCTTTCAGAGAGTGAAAACAAACAGATTGTGGTCCCTCCCATGCAATTCTCAGACCATTAAAAAAAATCAGAGTGCCTCGCTTTGGAAATACCAAATTGGGTGCTCAGCCCTTCTTTTTAAATGAAAAAAGTAAAAATAATCAAGTCAAATTTTCGCCAGCAAGTACTTGCCAAGCTGGTGCGATCGGAGGGCTGGTGGTGCCTGTGGCACCTCTGCCCTCTCTCCATGCCAGGCAGATTCCTGGCACCGGGAATGCTCGAGATGCTGCCACGGGCTGAGCCTGCTGGGGCACATCCCGGGCTGCTGCAGTGACTGTGCTGCCACACAAGAGCTCGTTTGTGTCCCTTCATCAGGCACTTCACAGCCACCCTGGCTAATGACTGCCGGGGAGAAGGGGAAAATCTGGGGCTGCCCTTGGAGCGAACGTGACAGTAAACACAGATACCAAGGGGCACCAGGTTTACAAGGAATATTTACTGAGCCTTTCCCTCCTGGTCGTTCATCAAAGGGAGGAACTGATGAAATGGATCAGGCAATTTTTTTGCTCTGCACATTCTGCATCCCTTTCACACCAACCAATTATGTATTTAATCATCAGCCAGACACATCCCAAATGAAAGAATCGGCTCCAAGCAACAGACTGAGGTGCTGAATAATCAGAAATACTGTGTTTTCCATTTCTGCAAACTTCTCCAGAGCTAAATCAGCTCCTCAATCCACAGCACTCCTCTCTCCTGCTCCGTGCACAGCCCAAACTCTGTGGGGATGATTTAACAGTGCTGCTGGTTTTGTGTGCTGGGAAACACCCCCGGATTTTCCAGATCCCCTGGACTAACAAATGTCTCTCCTAACTCTTACCAACAGGCCATTTTGTCATGATTTACTCGGTTATGAGGAACGAGGCCTCGCTGATAACAGCACTGCTCTGCCCCCATTGTTCCCAGGGAATGCTGCGGCTCCGTGACAGGTCTCCAAGGAGCACAGGTTTTAATAGGACCTCGCTCAAATGACTTGCAGAATTATACCTAATTAGTTCTGTGGAATGATTTATTGCCAAGGCACCAGAGGACTGCTAATGGGCTCCTCCATGTTCGACATGCAGCACTATTAAATTGCTCCCAGTTGTTACGATAATAAGCTGTTGGGGAGATCCTTCTCTGTTTTCCAGTAAATCATCTTTTTGTCTGGCTGTACCCCTCAAATGTGTTCTTTAGAAGTGGATTCTTCTGGGAGAATCCAGAATTCTTCTGGAGGGCCTCAAACAAACACAAACTGAATTTCCTAACTCACAGCCCTCGGGTTTGGCGGGTACAAAGTTCTCCTCTCAGTCTGGACGAATGAAATGCCAAGGTAAAGCAGATACTTGACTGTGAGATTTCTCTCTTGGTTTCCCTACCTGAAATCAGGAAGAGGGGAGAGAGCTGAAGTTTGCCGAGCATCATTAGCAGTCATAAAACTATCCCAGGGCCCCAGAACAAAAGGCCTCTGGTTTGGAATCAGGGCTGCTCTCTGATAAATGAATGCTGTACAAGCCGAGGGTTCGGTGCTGATGAGTTTTCACCTTCTAGGTTGAACGATAAAAGCACCCCACAGCCTTTGAATTTCGCCCTGCTGTGCTGAGTCTAAAGATCTGACAAATCTGTTTTTCAGAAGATCCTGTACTTCAGAAGCTGACAAAAAGCAAATGCTTTGTTCCCAAACTGCGTCTCCCATGGAAAAACCTCTGAATGGCTCAAAGTCATTCCGTTATTTTTATGAAACGGGATCCAGCGCTTCGGTCGGGGCAGGGAGTCAAGTGCATGTCAGCAACGAGGGATCTGAAGCCTCCCAGAGCTCCAGACATCATTCCCTGCCCACGGCTGGAAAAAGTGGCTTTGTCTAATCTAAAGAACTCTAAAAATATTGCCCTCTGATAGCGAGACAATGCTCCCAACAATCCAAACTGCTTCCAAACCAGGGAACTCAATAAAGTCACCAAGGGCAAGGTGATCCAAAAATAATTTTCCGTTGAACATTTCTTCAAATGAATAAACTGTGGTAAGAACCTGAGGGTAACACACCCGTCAAGTGCTAGAAACAAATGGTTCTAATTCATCACACTGAGAAGCATCACCCAGATGAAGCCTAACAAAACAAACTTTTCTTCCATAGCTGGGCTTCACCGGAGCACAAAAATCCATGGCAGTGAGCAGGAATTCCAGCTCCCAGTGATTAAACCAACAGCGAGGAATAATCCCTCCTTCCCAGCCCCTCAGCACTGCCTGGTGTGCCCCTGCCCTGTGCACACTCTCATCATTCCCCCCAAACTTTCTTCCCTTTGCAGGGTGATGCACTCGGCCGTGGAGCCTGTCACAGTAAAAGCTGCAGGCTTAAATCACCTTCTCCTCTTTCTAAATAAAAACTTGAGGTTTTTATCCAGCACATACCCTGCTTTTTTTAACCTGCCTGGAGCTGGAGAGCTGCTGGATGCTGATGGATGCCAGACCCACACTGGTTACAAAACCTCCAAAGCAGAGAAAGAGAGATAACAAATAATGAAAGGACAGAACACTCAGCTATGAAACCATCCTTACATAATTGTTAAAGCATTTTTAAGGCAAAATGGAAAACTGTGCCCCCAATCAGGCACAGAAAAGGGGCAGTGGGTGCCAAGTGTGACAGACATTCCTGCTCCCACAGAAATGCTCCAGCTCACCCATTTTAATGGAGACTGAAATAAATCTGGATACCTTGAGACTGACAGAAATTATTATTCTCCCCGGCTCAATACACAAAGTGTTCTTCACCTCACCTCAAAAACAACAGCAGGGGGAAGCCTCCTTGGGCATTTTTCAGATTTCTGTGTTTTCCCCTTCATTTTAATAAACAAAACAATAAGCAGTGAGTGCTTTCTCTGAACAATGCAGCCATTAGCCCTGTTTCCCCTGGATTTCCTCTGGCAGCTGACACGCAGCCAAAGCCCGTGGGTTTGCAGACAGGTTGGACTGTAACACCTGTTTCTATTACTGCAGCACCCCTGGGTAATTCACTTCAATTGTCACCATCTCCACTGACAACCTTTCATCACAACATCACTGAGCTCCTCTAATTTTCCCAGAGACATTTCCCTCATTTGCATCGTTCCCTCGAGCTTTTTTTTAAAGCTTCTTCCCCCTCAAAGCTCCACAGCTCTGAAGTCTTCCCTTTGCAGGGAGCTCGGAGGGAAAGCAGAGCTCCAAGGTTAGGTTTTATTTCTGGCTGCAGCTTGAAAGCCAAGGTGTTTTTCATGTTTCCAAGCCTGTATGTAAAATATGCATCAGTGGGGTTGACAGGCAGGGCTGCCAGGACGGACTCACAGCCAGGGATTTAACACTGTCAGGCTCCTTGGAAAGCATTGCTTACACATGGAAGAGTTGAGTTTTAATTTTGAGGTTTAAATTCCCTCTGTAAAGCAGAAAAATCTGGAAAAAGGTACCTCTCTCCAACACCCACCAGGAATTCATCCTGCTGCTGCATCACAACTGTGCATCCACAGATTCCTAGTCTAGAAAACTTTTAATGTTATTTATTTTTCACCTCCGTGGGTCTTGAAGAAAACGCTGGTTCTGTGTCAACACTAAGGAGCAGAGAGATCAGCAGGGACATGGCTCAAGGAAGGATCACAGAATCACCTCCAGCCTCATCCCACATCTCCCATTTAATGGATTACAACCATTTAATGGATTACAACTCTTCACGGAATCCTGGAATTTGGGTTGGGAGGGACCTTAAGGATCATCTCATCCCACCCCTGCCATGGCAGGGACACCTCCCACTGTCCCAGGCTGCTCCAAGCCCTGTCCAGCCCAGCCTTGGGCACTGCCAGGGATCCAGGGGCAGGGCACCCTGTGCCAGGGCCTCCCCTCCCTCACAGGGAAGGATTTCTCCCTAATATCACATCTAAACCTCCCCTCCTTCACCTTAAGTCCATTCTCCCTTGTGGAAAGTGCCCATTCCTGCTTCTCTGGATGCCGCTGAAAATATACTCTATTATTGCAATCAGGATGCAGGAAACCACTTTCCAATGTGCATTTTGTCAAGGAAACCAGCACTCATTTGAGGTTTTCTACTGGCCAGAACCTTTGGCAAAGCTTCCCAAGATTTATTCCAAGAAAGATGTTAAACAAAACCCAGAGAGAGGGCCACAATTCCTGAATCATTCTGGAAGTACATTAAACACACAATAATTGCCTTTTATTGTGAGGTTCACAATTCATCAGCGTGTGTGAACACACCACTTTTCACAGCCAGGGAACATGTTGTGCTCGACAGCCAAATGTCATTTTTTCAGCATATTTCAGACCTATTTCCTCTCCAAAGACCTCTTTGCCCAGTCCAAAACCGACCAAACAAAAAATCCAACCCAACAGCAGCACGGTCTGAGCTTTTCAAGACTTTTCTGCTCAAAGCTGGTAAATCTCCTCCTGCTCGAGAGCATTTCTCCCTCTCTCCTCCGTGGAGCCCAGATCCCTCCTCTCCACATCACAGAAAGCAGATGTCTGGCAGGACACTGAACGCACACTGACTTCCTTGAAATCAGCTAATGTAGCTTTTCCCCTCATAAAACTCCTCCTCTCCCACTTTATTTACATCACTAACTCACACCACTGCATTCCCATATCCTATGAGAGTTCTCTGATATTGAAATAACTCACACGGGAGGAATCCAAGTTACTTTTGGCCATTGCCATCCAATTTTTAGTAACTGATTCAAAGCAGAAAAGGTTTTATCTGTCAGGTACAACAGTAATTCTAGAACTGCAGACCTTAAAAGTGTAACCAGTTCGATGCAGAGACGTAAAATCGCTCCTCGTGTGGCACAAAGAAAGCCAAAGGTATGGAACAGTTAGGCCTGAAGGCTAACAGCTGGAATTTTTCACTTTTCCAATAAACTGAGAGTCATTATTTACATGGTTTGGCATAAAAACCCCGTGACCCCCACAACAATTCAGTGCTCTGCCAGAAAAAAATCCCAACTGACATAAAACCGTCATTAATTGTCTTTGGATATCAGTTGCTAAGAAAATGTTAATGAATGACCAAAGGAGGAATGAGGTTTCTCTGGCAGGGGATTTCATTTGCTTACATTTGTTTGCCTTTGTTTAAGATGATCCCACTGAACGTCCTACCCTTATAAAATTCGGGTTCTGTTGCTGGGGATTCATGAGGGCTAAAAGATCTGGTTATTAATGAAACAGAAGTGCTCAATTATTCTTCCATCCACTTCACTGTAGAGCTTTCAACCACAGTAATTACACTTCACCAGGGCCCAAGTTTCTCCCCTGACAGCTCCAAATCCATCACCCCAGCTCCAGTGTTTGGACAGCTCTTTAAATCCACTTGGGATGAACACGGACATCTGCTCCGGGAAACAAGGACTGTCTTTTCCTCAGTGGAGAATCCACAGTCAGGACTTCAAAGAAGTTTTAATCCAGTTTCTTGGTTTCCCAAAAGCACTTTTGCCTTTCAAAAGCCATCTGATCTGTCTGATCCAGCCCACATGGCCCTTCTGTGGTGCACAGACCACCCAGAAACACTCCTGGAAACGCTGCCCCGCACGACACAGAGCCAGAGAACCCGTCCTGAGGCATGTCGGGATGGTTTGGGATTTAAATTGTTAAAGTCAGGTGACGATTACACTCTCGTGGTCCCTTTGCTTGCAAGCACCCACCTGTGAATGCTTACAGGGAAGCCAAGGCCTCCAGAGGGCAATGGAGCTGGGAAGGGGCTGGAGCACTGGGAGAGGCTGAGGGAGCTGGGAAAGGGGCTCAGCCTGGAGCAAAGGGGGATCAGGGATTGGGAATTCCTGAGGGAGCTGGGAAAGGGGCTCAGCCTGGAGCAAAGGAGGCTCAGGGGGGCCCTTGTGGCTCTGCACAAGTCCCTGACAGGAGGGGGCAGCCGGGGGGGTCGGGCTCTGCTCGCAGGGAACAGGGACAGGAGGAGAGGGAACGGCCTCAGGCTGGGCCAGGGCAGGCTCAGGTTGGATATTGGGAAAGTTTCTTCACAGAAAGTGCTGTCCAGCCCTGGCACAGCTGCCCAGGAGTCCCCATCCCTGGAGGGATTTAAAAGCCCTGTGGATGTGGCACGTGGGGACATGGGGCAGTAGTGGCCTTGGCAGTGCTGGGCATGGTTGGATTTGATGGTCTTAAAAGTCTTTTCCAACCTAAAAGTTCCTCATGATCCCATTTGAACCAGCTCTGCTTTGACTTCTTCCCCAGTAATAAAATTAAAGAAGACTGGAAATGTCACCATTTCCAGGTAGCACAACGTGGAGTGTTGATTTTTTTTCTATATTCCATGACCAGATTGAATGCACACGAGGGTGCCATGCACTGAGCTGCTCTGGGAAACCACAACGGGGCTGCCTGCAGGGCTGAGCAGCAGCTCCCTTCTCCCCAGGGAAAGCCCCCACTCTGAGGCACTCTTGTTTTCCCTGAACATTAAAACTGGTTTGATAGGGGTCTAGGAAGGTCAGGTTACTCCTGAAGGTTGTGCAAGACCATGCTTAAACCGGGAAGAAAAGTTGGTTCTTTGTTCCATTTCTTTGACCAAAACCCATCGCCTTTACCACAAACATCATTAATACCTTGATTTCCAGAAGAATGTGACCTATTTGATCTGTTTGGAAACAGATCCAAACTTAATTAAAAAAATATAAACATGTATTAAAATGCAAACTGCCCATGCATTATCTCAATGTTAAATTGAAGAGTTAAATGTTGAAATGTGTTCCTACAAACCCCCCAAAATTACAAGCACCCCTCAGCCACACCTGTGATGCACCAGGCTGTAGCTGTCCCGTATTTCCACAAAACACCATTTCCACATCACAACAATATTAACGGGTTTGCTTTGAATTTGACATTTTAAAAGAGACACTTCCAACATGAAAGACTGTCAGTTAATGGGAGCTACTTCGTGAGGGCCCTTTCGTTCCCAAGGGCCAGCCCCACACCAAGCAGATGGAAAAGCTTTTCAGGGCAGAGCAGAGCTCTCAGAGCATCATCAGCACATGCAGCCCATCCCCTTTTATATCCTATTCCACTGGCTGTGATCTGAGGTTAGGAAAGGGGCTGCAAATCCAGACAGAACTGCATTCCCTGAGCTGGCTCTGCCAGCAGAAGTGGGAACTCACCTGCTGAACTTCACTTTCTCCATTCGATATTTTCTCCGTGTACACGAAGGAGTTGAATATCCTCTGCAAGAAAAACCAGAAAGGATGCGTGAGAGGCTTTTTTGTCATAAATGTCCCATGAGAGCACCTCCAAAAAGTGGATGGGTGAGGAAATGGGGTCAGAAAAGGACCTGGGGAGTCTCCCAGTGCCAGGCTTCCCAAGGGGAATCATGTCCCCATGGAGAGCTGACTTGGGGAAGCAAAGACATAACAGGGCTTTTTCCCAAACATCTGTTTATTTACCAAACTGACATAAGATGCTAAAAACAGTTCCACGTGCCAACTATGACCCTTCTCTTGCTAAACATTTAACCCAGCATAACTGCTTTTAAAAATACTTGTTTCCAACTAAAACATGAGAGGCTGCGAGCCAAATTCAGACAAATTTAATATGTGGAAAATAGACAAGTGAGACCCAAGTTTGAACACAATCAGATCAACCTCATTAATGGCAAAAAAAAATAATAAAAAGATGTGTCAGAAGATGGAAGTGAGAGCTGTGTCCTCCCCTGGGAAAGCTTCCCACCAGTTCCCAGGGGGACAGGTGACAGCCACCCTGCCATCCTTGTTACATACACAGAGGAAAAAACACTCAGCACCTTGTGAATTTTCTGCTTCCAGGCTGAAAAATAAGACTGGAAAGATTTGGGGTTACACCAACAGCATTCCTCAAAAGTTTGCCTGATCACCTAAGCTCCTCTTCCCAGATTTCTCATTTCCAAGGGCAGCGCTCCCCTTGGGGACAGTGAGGCCACCCCCACTGGAAAATGTCCAGTACCCCTAAAACATTCCTTTGCTCTCTTAATCTTAATTGATATCACAAGAAGCGGTGTCAATAGCTGTAAGAGTAATAGATGGAGGTTATTTAGGCTGCTCAGACGTTCCTCCAGGGGAGCTGGGATTTCACAGAGGGAATGGATCCCACATCTATCAGCGTGGAGGCACACACGTGACACTGCGTCTGGCAAAGGACAGGGATTCCTAAAGATCCTGATTGCATATTAACAATAACAACTCCAATTACTAAAGAAGTCTAAATTTCATCCAAATCCACTGCAGCCCACAGCTCCAAGAGTTTTTTTGATGCAGGTTCAGCTGACTGCTACAGGCAGCTATGACTGGCAAAACCAGCCAGGAAAATCCTTTGGTGTGCTCACCATCATCATTCACCCTTATCCCTCTCCCTCCTGAGGACTTGAGGAATTTCGAAAATGTGAACTCTTCATTCTGAAGAAGCATTTGGAAGGGCAGCAATAAATCTCCTTGGTTTACAAGGCTCAGACAGCCAAGAAGGGGGGGCAGGGGAGGGGGAAAAAAAGGCATCTACCCTTAAAAGCTGCCTGTACACCGAGACTTCCTCTTCATCCAGACCTTTGTTTAAAGTTCTGCTTGGGTACTTTAACTACAAACATGTTGGCTTTTTTTTTCCTTCCCTCATGAGATGAAAAGATAATTTAAACATCAGAAGAAAATACATTAAAGCGTGTCATTTTGATGCAAAATGTTTTAAATGAATTGAATTTTTCTGTCCACGCAGCGTTTAGTGTGCAGACATCAAAAGGAACGAGGAGGAAATAGACTGTCAGCTCCTGAGAATGGAGCTTTCTGTCCCTAACACAAAGCTGACCCTTTTTCCACCCTTTACACACATAGCCTGTTTATGAACTTGCAAAATAACACCAGAGAACATCATCCATGGTTATGTAAGAGTCACAGTGCCAGCAGGAATTTGTTTGGCTTGGTTTTTAACCTATTTTTGCTTGATTTTGAATTAACTGATTTTTTTTTTAAATGCTCTGGTATATTCTGTTGTTTTCATTAAAAGCACTACGCATGGCAGAGAGGGGGGAGCAGGAGTTTCTCAGTCAAACTAAGCACAGATAATGAGTAAACCAACAGTAAAAATCGAGTAAGGATGCAGAATCCAACCCCGAGGCTACGCATGAACTGCTCAGCCCCTGCCTGGGTCCAGTCCCTACTCGGGATATCTGCTCCCTACTCAAAATTCCTGTGCACAATTCCACCTCAGGGCAAAAACATCTTTAAGCTAATTTCACTAACTTAAAAAGTGACCTAACTGTAAGCAGAAAACCAGAGCTAAGTGGCAACCTCAAATGAAACTGAGGGAACTTCACGGCGCAGAGAGGAGTCAGCCCCACACACAACCTCAGAAAAACAGTCTAAATATTTAGGAGAACTTGTCTTGCAGTTTACACAGCCCATTAGCATCTGTACCTTATTCTTCCCACCCCTCTGGATTAATTGGATCTGTGGAGCAGATGGCAGCAGGCTCAGCTCCCTGCACAGAACAATCACACACGTGTTTAATGAGATGCTTGCCCGGGATTATTTGCCATAACCCATCACCACTCGCTCTCCCAGTGCGGGAAGGCTGTGCTGGCTCAGCATGCAGGCTTTCCCCTGGATCAGCATGCAGGCTTTCCCCTAGATCAGCATGCAGGCGTTCCTCTGGATCAGCATGCAGGCTTGCCCCAGCTCAGCATCCAGGCTTGCCCCTAGCTCAGCATCCAGCCCTTCTCCTGGTTCAGTACCCAGCCTTTCCCCTGGATCAGCATCCAGTCCTTCCCCTGGATCAGCACCGAGCCCTTCCCCANGCATCCAGCCCTTCCCCTGGATCAGCATCCAGCCCTTCTCCAGTTCAGCACCCAGCCCTTCCCCTGGATCAGCATCCAGCCTTTCCCCTGAGCTGCTCCTCCATCAGATATTCCGCATCTCCATCCCCACCATCACTCCCAACATCTCATCCCACACCGCCTCAAACACCATCTTATTTTATTTTCCTTCATTTGCCTTTGTATGCGGTAATTAACTGGGAAAAACCCCTTTATTTTCACATCCAGGTGGAACTATCCCAGCGCTGTGATTAAAGCAATCCCTACTTCCCAATACTAAAAAAATCATGTAGGGGAGTTTGATTTATCCTGACACTTTCCCCAGCAGCAAGAGGACAAGTGGGAATGGCCTTAAAATGAGACACGAGATTAAGATTAGATACTAGAACATTTTTTTTCACTGTTTTTGGGGTCAGGTTGCTCAGGTTTTGGAATAGATTGCTCAGGGAGGTGGTGGAGCCCCCATCCCTGGAGGTGTTCTGGATCTGGGAGATGTGGCTTCATGGTACCAGTAGTGGTGCGTTAACAGCTGGCCTTGATAATCTTAAAGGCAATTAAGATTTTCTAATTCTAACATTTTAAAGGTTATTATGATCTTTCTAAAGATTCTTTCGGAATTATTCAAACACTGGAGAGCAGCAGCACTTGCCTGGCCGTACCTGCAGCTCTCTGCTCAGGCTTAGGCTCAGCACTGCTGCCAGGGGCTGAGCACGAAGCCTGAACCATCCCCAGGGCCTCCAGCAACACCCGAATTCCAGGCACAGCATCCCTGCTCCTGCTCCTCCCCAGCCCTCCCGTTTGGCTGCACAAACACAAGCCTAGGCTGAGAAAATCATGGTATCTGCAGGGAGCACCACGGGATTCCCAGTGATCCATGACAGCTCCTCGGGAAAGCTGTCCCCGGGAGCCTGCAGGGGAGGCCCGAGATGGAGGCCTGAGGAAGCTGGGCTTGTTTTCCAAACACATATTTCCAAAGCATCAGACTCCTGCTTTCCTCAGCTCTTTAAGCACCTGGCTGGGTCAAAGCGCTTGCAACCTCCTAGGAAATTTTTCTGTGGTACCTCCATATATCCTTTAATGACTTGAGCTGCCTGGCTTTTAGCTTCGGACAACGGGAGAAATATTTGATAAGAGAGATAAATCAGGAAGCAATGAGAGGATCCAGGAGCAGGGGGCTGGGACAGGGAAGATTTGGGCCACCAGCATCTAATGCCTGGCACAGGTGGGGTCTGACAGTGATGGATGGGCCCAGCACCCAAACCACATCTCGGGGTGGGACGGAGTCAGGTTTCCCACCAAGCCAGAGATAAGCTTGAGTTTAGCTTTGTGGTGTCCCGAAAAGAAGGCTTAGGAGACTTTTATTCATCTGCAACTGAAGGCAACTCAGTTTTAAAGCTGGGAGAAGACTCTAAACCAAGCACAGCACAAAAAGTAAAATATTAACTGGCTCGTTCCGTCAGTTCCTCAAGATTAAAATGCACTGCAGTGAGAAAAACAACTCCAAAAGCCCAGCCTGACTGTCAGCACAGCATCAAAACAAGCAGAAAAAGCCACCACCCCCAAATCTCCAAGGTCCCCAACCAAACACAAGCACCAACTGCTCTGCAGAGCGCTCAACCATTTGCACATCACTTTATTTGCCAGACAAGACACGAATCCACCTCCCTGACAACAAAAATAACATTTTTTGAGACAAAGAGAATGACGGAAAACCAACACAGGATTAGTAAAACAGCCACTGAGCTGTAAATACATTGAAGCTGCTTTACCATCTATAATACAAGACGTCTTAAAAAGAAAAAAAAAACATCTTTCAGCAGGTTTAGGGCATGGACTGCTGTTACTTGTCGCATTTGGGTAAGGACTCAATGACAAAAATCAATAATATTAAGACAGTTACACAGAATAAGAACATGTAGGCCTGTAAAATACAGGCAGGATCAGCTCAGCAGGGCTGTGATGCTTTTTAAACTCCAAGCAGCCACCAAGCAGGGTCTGGTTCCTACTTGAAAGGTTAATGTTTTAAAAAGTGGCGAGCAAACAAATATCCAACAAATCCTTTTTCTGCTGGAACTCACCATGTGAGGCTGTTTTCAGGGAAACCTGTGGCTTCTGCCTGGAGTTTATTTTTGCAGTGTCTGAAGCCATCTCGTGTTCTGTTTTGTTACCATTTTCTAAAACCAAGGAACATTAAATAGTGGCTTCCCAGGAGATCAGGGACATGCTCCGTGTTTCCCTCCAAGAATTTACAATAAGGCATGGAAGAAGCTGGAGTAAATTGGAGGAAAACACAGGGAAAGGCAAATCCAGTGGGATGGGAGCACTGACGGCAGCAGCTACAGATCTGAAAGGAATATCCCAACACCACACTACAAATGCCTTTCTCTTCCTGTGGGTTTGAAAAAAAAACCCCATGTTTTCAGAAGGGATTTAACTAATTAATGCTCTTTCTCGTTACATTATTTGTGGAGCAGCCACAGACACCTGAATCAGAGGGAAAAGTGACGCTGGGCTCGGGTCAGTCAGTGCTTTCCCAGGCTCTTGGAAGTCATGTAACTTTCCTAATTCATTTTTCTAATTAATGCCTTTAATTCACTTTTCTAATCAGTTGTTTTAATTAATCTTAAGCAGTGTGATTGCCACTTTAGCCAGCACGTAGCTACCTTTCTTCTCAGACTGGTATTACTGGAGTTTGATTGGAAAATCGCTGAATTTGAAGTTTTGCTGAACTAACCCTGATAAGCTCCAATGACCCTGAAATCTGGGCACCTAAAATGCAGATTTTATATCCCTCCAAGGAAATGCTGCAGAAAGCAGAAGGTAAAGAAGAGCCTAACAAAGACAATCAGCACGTGCTGGAAGCTCTCTGTCTGGGAAAAAGATATTAAAAAGACTGAAAAATGCAGACTAATTAGCATGAGGCTTGAGAAATCAATAACCAGTAGAGGATAGAACACTAATTAATAAAGACAATTATGTAAATTAGAACCAGTGAACATTGCAGGCTCATAACACACCTTTTGGGTGCACACATTCCCCAATATTTAAGGTTTTAAGTGGGAAAACATCATGTCCCTTCCCATTTTTTCTCTTAATGAAGATTTCTCGCCAACTATTTAAGACTCAAGCTACCACTACTTTCCACCAGGTGCACATCACATTTCTGCAGCACTGGAATATATTCTGGGCTACACAGGAGAACTGGGATTCCAATTTCATCTTAACTTAATGGCAAAAAGCATCTCAGTTAGCATTTATGGATCCACTGCGGGAGGGAAAATCCCATGGGATCATTTCAGGCCTCAGAGGGGAGATGGGGAATACACACAACACTGAAAAGGAGCAAGGTAGAGCACAGTTCTTATAACTCTGTTTCCTTGGAAAAATCCAGGCATTTGCAAGGAGAGAAAACTCTGGAAAACTGAGTAAGTGCCAAAAAATGCAATCAGGAACCAGCAGGTTTTCTTGTCTTCTTTTTCAAGGGACCAGAGGAAAGGAAGGGAAACAGAGCGAGAGGGGAAAACACCCCAAGAAAATGAGTTCCACATGTTCAAGAGATTATTCATTTAGCCATTGTAACTTGACCAAGGTTATTCTCCTGACAATGTGTACGGCAGAAAAAAGAAAGTCATGCTACCCAACCCTAAAACACAAAGCAGATGGGCTTCTCAATGGCACTGGATTTTTTTATTCCTCGTTCCAGCCTCCACGATGTAAAACTTAAAATATTGCTATGGTTTTTTTCAGGTTGAGAACTCTATGATTAAAGAAGTGTTTTCACCTTGCTGCATTTTGTTGGTCCTTTTCCCTTTAAGAGAATCTAAAATTGAGCATTTAGCAGGAGCGAAATTGACCTGAGCCTTCATTCTACTGGGAGAACTCTGGGTTTCAGTTTTCTGGTTTGCTTTCAAACTCCTGTCAAAATGACTAAAAATTGGGAAAAACTTAAGCAGCAGCCCAAGACTTGTAAATAGTTGCAATCCTAGAGCCAGAAGGGCTTGATACCACTTTAGTGTAATTACTGTGCCTGTTCAGTTTCATCATGAATTCAGGGTACAGCAAGCATGCAGAAAAAAACGTGGATCCATTGATGCAACATTCCAGCCAGGACTGTGTAAAACCAGGAGAAAATCCCAAAGCACAAAGGGAAACACACACACCAACAGACGTAATTTTGTTTCCTGATCAGTTTTACATAATTAAGGCAGAGGCTGATGGGTTTTTCCTCGGAGAAATGCTGCAGCACTGGAACTTTACTTGAATCAGAAAAAAACAATACCCAAGCAGACAATCTTAAATCCAGGGATTTAAAGATCATAAATCACGGCACTGAACTTCTGTGCACAAAATGAATGGGCTGATGGCAACCTAATTACACAAGTGTTTGCTTTAGATGTCCAAGAGTATCATTTTTCAGGATCTCTCAGCAGGAACCATCAGCATCCACGGGATAAATATCCCAAAAGCCTTCCCCACAACCTCTTTGGGACCGGAGCTGTCTCCCAGGGCCTGCACTCAGACAGACACCCACGTTTAAAGCTTTGACACACACTGCAGCCCGTGTGCAGGTGCCTGCACCAAAACACCCCCACTTTTGTCAAGAGATAAATAATGGGTGAGCAGCAACCTGAAAAAAGACTGGCAGGACATAATTACCTTCACCTGAGTCTGCGTCTGGAATAAAAACCACAAGGTTGCTCTCATTTATAGTATTAGTTGTATTAATAAGTACAGAAGTTTTAAGGTCACCTGTTTAAATATGTCATTTGCATCATTTTTATATGATGATTTGTATATTATTTATATTTGATATGATCCCCACCTTTCCTTTTCCAAGCCGAAAGGAGTGGGAGCAAATCTGTGCAATTTTAAATTCTTAGGTTTAGTCCCTCACTTGAACTTTAAAAGAACCTTAAAAAATGACTCCACAAGATAAACACTTTGCATTAATTATGCTAACGATTCGCTCCGACCTGGATGTAAAGTTATTTACAAGTAACTGTTACATTTCAAAGTGACTCCAGACACAAGAGGAGAGGTGTCCTGGCCCAGCAGGGCCTGAGCACCTCAGGAGGTCTCGTCCCACCTCAGCTGCTCTGCAGCTCCCTGGGGACACGAGGCCAGTCCCAGGGCTGTGACCCCACATTTAAAAGGGGGGGAACAGTCACCAAACACTTCCAGAAGCACAGGAGAGGCCATTGAAGCTGCACTCATCTGACCTTGGGATTTGAAATCCCCTGGGAGTCTCTGCGGGCTTCAGGAAACACCAGTTTGCCACACTTCAGTGCTAATGAAAAGAGAATTACTCATCCACCAGCACTGGGAATGGATATTTTCCCTCTGCTCCCAGAGCAGGGGTGGAATGAACTCAAACAGTGAGCACGGTGATGGATCTGACAGCTCGGTGTTCCATGAGCCAGAATTCCACCTGGAACAGCAGCAAACTGTGTCCTGCAGCCCCAAAAACAACAGACAGGTGCAAAGTAGCAACTAATTCCTGGGTAAATAAAGCAAGGAAGGTAATCCCCAGAAGAAAGTGCTCAACCGCTTTTCCAAGGAGCTGAGCTGTCCCACGGCTCCCAGAGATCCCCACAGTCCCTAGGACTGCTCTTCCCTCTTTTTTTTTCAGGGAGCTGTGGGCCAGCACAAGCACCAAAACCTTGGGAATGCTGGCTGGGAGCTGGCTGATTAACTTCTCCCTCGTGTTGAACTCGTTATCTCGGGACACAGGAGGAGGCAGAGCAGCCCGCAGAAAACAAATGTAATCTTCTGGAAAGAGCACAGCCATTAGATGTTATCAGTTTGCAAAAAAAAAAAAAAAAAATTAAAGATTCAGACTGGAGGAAGCTCATGAATTGAATTCTTACAGCACTTCAAAGCAGTTTGTGCATGAATGCAAGCAGTTATTCTTCTAATTAAAAAAGGGGGAAAGCAAGCAAAATAGCAAGACATCATTTACATGAAAGAGGGGGGAGTGAAAAAAACCCAAAGAACAACCAACAACCAAAACTCAAACAAAACCTCCAGTGTTAATCAAGCACAGAGTGGATTCCAACCCAGAAAAGGGAGAGAAAGCTCCAGATTTAATGAGGGAAGGCACTGGAGAGGAGCAGAACTTGCCTCAGTGCTTTCTGCAGCGCTCCTGCCAAGCCATCCCACAGGAATTTCTACATCCAGCCTTTGGGAGCAAAAAATGATCAGATGTTGTGCAAAGCAGGACCCTTTATTCCTGTCCCCTCCTTGTTTTCCAAACAAGCCAAGGGTGGGGGCTCCGGGGTCCCGGCTCTGGGTCCCAGAGGATGGGGTGGTCCCACCACAGCAGGGATGGAGAGGGTTTTTCAAAATATGGTTTATCCTAAATCAGGATAATGATCCCAGCCTTCTAAAAATGAGCTGCACTGAAATGAATATAAATATATTTACCTTTCAAACACTGAGTTAGCAAGAAGTTACAGTCAACTCCAGTTTAAAAATCAGAGTCTGCTCTTCTGAGGAGCTGTGCTTAACAACCCCGAATGATTTCTGTGTCTGAAAACCGATGCCTCCAATTAGCAGCTGAAATTCATAAGAACTGCCCCCCAAAAAGTCTCCCTGAAGGCATTTCACCTGTGCAAACAGAACCCCTCAGGTTACAATGCAGGATTTTTTCACTTTCCACTCAGGCATCTCCTCCTTAGCCAGGGGAGGAGCTTTTTGCAGCCTTTTCCATGCCGGGGATGCTCCTGGCTCCAGATTTGCAGGGATTCAAGCCACGCACCCTCGGAGTCACTGCAGGAGGAGAGTTCTGCTGGGTGTCTTGGTTTAGAAGACAGGTGATTGCCAGGGGAAATCAGAGCCTCCCTTGGAATAGAGAATGTAAACCCCCCACCTCTGAATTGCTATAATTTTGAAATTATGGAGCTTTCAAGC
>WEIT01010183.1:184398-228084 GCA_013389985.1 Dryoscopus gambensis | reverse complement strand
CCCCGTGGGAGGGCAGGGACACCGGCCGGGGATGGGCACCGGCATCCCCCGTGGGACGGCAGGGACACCGGCCGGGGATGGGCACCGGCACCGGCATCCCCCGTGGGAGGGCAGGGACACCGGCCGGGGATGGACACCGGCATCCCCCGAGGGAGGGCAGGGACTCCGGCCCGGGATGGACACCGGCACCGGCATCCTCTGTGAGAGAGCACGGGGAAGGCACCGGCGTTCCCCGTGGGGTTGCAGGGGCAGGTGCAGACCGCTCCCCCGATGACCTGCGGGCTGCAGGGAAGGGCACGGAGTTTTCGGGACCGTAGCCATGCGGGATGTCCCCAGCCCGGCCCTCGCTGCGCAAGGCCCGAGCTTTGCGGGTCGCAGAGCCCGGGCTGGGCGGGTTGGAGCCGCGGGGTGACGGGGCGGGGGCCAGCCCGGCTTGCTGATTGCCGGTGGGGAGGGCTCCGTGACCTCGCCCCGAGCGTGTGACTCCCGCTCGGGGAGGGGAGATGGAGCTCCGATCTCCGGTAGTGATGAGAAGCAGCGTTCTAGAAAACGGGGTGATTTAGGAGCGGCCCGTTTCTGCCGGGTTTGTGAGGTTTTTCCCTCTGGCGTGACTCGGGTTGGGTGCGGGAGCCCCCGGAGAGGCCGCGTGTGCCCCCATTGCTGCAGGGGCGAGCTGTGGTGTGCCCTTTGGGGCAGCCGGAGCTGTGCCCTCCGTGGTGTCCCGGCTGCTGGTGCTGGTGCCCACCATCCCTGACAAACAGGGGCTGGCTCTGGGTAGCCAGGGCCACCTCTGTGTCCTGCTGGGCAGTGCAGAAGGGATGGAGTTTGGAGGCACGGAGCCCATGGCAGAGCAGGGACCGCTGGGTCTCACTCGGGCTGTGCTGGGAGCATCCTTGTTTTCTCCCCCAGATCTTCCAGTGGGGCAGTAAATAACAAACGAATGAGGGAGAGGCAGTCCAGTAAAATTTGGAGCCCGAAATGCCTGGAAAGCTGATTCAGGGGCTGCTGGTCACTTCTGTCAGGCCACCAGCTCCTGTCATGCCGTGGAGGCGACAGGGAGCCTTGAGCCTGGCACTTTGCTTCCAGTGGTTGTGTGTTCCTCATCCCACTGAGGATTTGGGATGCAGTTTGGAGCCGGCACCTGCTCCCCGAGTAGTGCCTGGTGAGAGGAGCTGCTGCTCCCTCTGGGACAGATCCTTGTGCCAAGGCCAGCCAGGGACAGCTCCGGCCCCCCAGGATGGCCTGCCCAGTGTCACTCGCTCAGGTGACAGCGCAGCTGGGGGCTCTAATCCCCATCCCTCTGCTTGCCCTGTGACTTATCCCGCAGCAAAATGGGGATAAGCAGAGCACTGAGTCAGCTGCCCGTGGGAGCAGAACTCTGGTAGGGCTGGAGGAAGAACTTGTAGTAACTCAGAAGGAAATTGCCTTGATTTTTTTTTTTTTTTCCCCTCATTTTATAGGAAGCAGGGGTTGGGCTGGGGGCATTTTAATCCTGGAATTACAGGATTGTGGAATCCCAGAAGGGTTTGTGTTGGAAGGGACCTTAAACATCATCTCGCCCCGTGGGCCGACGTTGGCACGCGGGGCTTCCAAACACTGCCGGCGCTGCCGCTGCCGGCTGAGCATAGGACAAACCAGCCCAAATCCCTGCTCCTCGGGTGTGCTGGGATGAACTGGGAATGCCGACGGGGCTCGGGCCCCTCTGTGCCTGCAGGATGTGTGACCGGAACGGCGGCAGGCGGCTGCGGCAGTGGCTGATCGAGCAGATCGACAGCGACCTCTACCCCGGCCTCATCTGGGAGAACGAGGAGAAATCCATGTTCCGCATCCCCTGGAAGCACGCCGGGAAGCAGGACTACAACCAGGAGGTGGACGCTTCTATTTTCAAGGTAAGGGGCAGGTGGTTGATGCCTTTCCTTGGTGGGCAAGAAAGATCAAAAAAAATCCTGCGCTCTGTGGTGCTGCTTTGGTCCCTTGGTGGGACCGCTGGGTTTTACATCCTTAACCCCTGCAGGAGATGCTGTAATTGGTCTCCCAGGCTTTTTTTTTTTTGGGATGATTTATTCCTTTTTATCAACAGTACCAGTTTTAGGTTTGTTTCCAGCAGGTTTGAGTCCAGGTCTGACATGAGAAGGAACTTCTGACCTGCTTGAAACTTCTCAGCAGCTTTTCTTGAGAAAATACTGGATTTATATTTAAAAAGAACCCCACCACCCTAAAAAGTCTTTGCAGGTGGGAAGGAAGGATTTCACTGAAGGCGGGGGGCAGATTTCCACTTTTGGGGAAAAATGGGAAAATTCCATCCTGAAGCAAAAAAGGTCCCCAGGAATTCCCTTCCCTCTGACCCCACTGCCAAGTATCTGGACTGGTGAGGGAGTTTAGTTTCAGTGACAGCTGGTTTGGGAGCACTGAGATGTGAGGATGGCGTTGAACTCAGCCATCTGAAAATACAGAAATATCCATAAAAGAAATAAATATGTGTATTTAAAAAAATATGTAGTATTTTTCATTCTTCCTCCAGTGGTAAAATATATTCTCTTAGGGAAAGCACAATTCATGTTCTGATCTTCGAGAAACCAGTTTATTTATTTATTCATTTATTACTCAGGAGCTGGAAAATGAGGTTTATTTTGATTTTTAGCTGAGCAGCGATTCCTGGTGTTCCCGGCAGCTCCTGACCCGTCGGTGCAGAGCTGAAGCCACACGTGATGGCTTTGACCTCTGCTTTTTGAAAACCTGGGTTTTAAAAGGCCCTTCTTCATCTCTGGGGGCCCGCAGTGCTGCCGTGCACCCCGAAAACCCCTCCAGGTGTGGTGGCTGTGCAGTCTAGGAGTGAAACAGCGAATCCCCAGGGGATGCTTGAGGAGGGTGCAAGATGCAAAACGCTCTCTGCAGCCCCAGCCCTTCCTCCCTGAGAGGCTTTGTCGAGCTCACAGGGAGGGTTTTCTTAGGGTTTTTCATATTTTTTTTCTTTCTTTGCTTTAGGCCTGGGCTGTTTTCAAAGGCAAGTTCAAGGAAGGCGACAAAGCGGAGCCGGCCACGTGGAAGACGCGGCTCCGCTGCGCTCTGAACAAGAGCCCCGACTTCGAGGAGGTGACAGACAGGTCCCAGCTGGACATCTCGGAGCCTTACAAGGTCTACAGGATCGTGCCAGAGGAGGAGCAGAAGTGTGAGTCCCGCAGGAGAGGAGCTGTGGGTCCGTCCTGCAGCCACAGCCCTGCACCTGAGCAGAGCTTCCTGGCCAGGCCCCGCTCTGCAGTGGCCCCCGGGGGTGACAGGGAGGGGAGGAGAAAGGCCAGGCTTGGTTTTTTTAACCCCTTGAACCCCTAGGAAACAGGGGACTGCTGCAGCCTGCTGGAAGCTCCCACCCCCTAGGGATGCTGTAGGGGAGGGATGTGAGCCTCAACCTTTTTTTCCTCCCAGACTCTTCCCTGTGAGGATGGTGGGGAGCTGGAATAAATCCCCTTTCCTTGCCAGCACTGCTGGAGGAGCAGTAATTTTGCAGAGAGCTGCTCTGCTGTCTGGTGTGGCTCGGGTCACTCTAACTATAACTCTGTTTGTGGTTAGGGCAGCGTGTGTGCTTTATCCTTTTTTTTTTTTTTTTTAAGTTAAAAACCTGCAAAAAGGAAAAAAAAAGAATGATTTTTGCAGTCAGGAAATCTGCCTTTAGCATCTCCGTCCCCTCCAGCCCGTTCACACAGGGCCTGTGCTGCCCCTATGCAAATGGCACTGCACGTTCCCACCAGCAGCACCCCTGCACTGGGCTGGCTGGTGGAAAAAAGGAGAAGCAGCAGCCCCAAAGTCTCTGGGGTGCTCAAAAAAAACCCCAAACCCTCTCCTCTGCTCCAGCTCTGCGTTAGCAGCCAGGCTTATGATTTTTTTTGTTTTTTTCTGGCTGCTGTGCAGGAGGGAAAATGGGTTGTAAAGTGATTTTTTTTTTTTGCTCCAACAAGCAGCTCTGGAGGGGCTGTGAGCCTCTCCGTGGCGCTGCCGTGGGTTTCATAACTTGCAGCGGGTGAAAGGTTTCTGAAGGCCTTCAGGATGAGCTGTGGGTGTTCTCACTGCATCCCCACCTGTCCTTGCAGGCAAAGCAGGGCTGGCCAGCGGGAGCAGCCTCAGCGACGTGCCCGACATGGACTGCAGCTCCTCTGCCATCGACGACCTCATCAAAGAGGTGAGGCTGTGGCTGGAGTGGTGGCTCGGGCTGTGCCTGGTAAAGCCTTTCCTCCCAGAGATTCCACCTCTGGAGCTGCAGGGTTGGGTTTGCAGCTCATTCCTGGCAGCCAGCACCGGGACATGGCTCTGATGTTGGCTCCTGCTTTCCGTGTGCCTCCAGCTGGGGGAGAGATCGCTGCGGGGCAGGGTCTGCCCCAGCCCCGTGCCCCTTCTTGGCCTTGTCACGCCTGGCTGCTTCCCCTCAGTAGCTCCTGAGGATTTTAGTCACGTGTGGGAAATACCAAACTTGATCTTTCCAACCCCAAAAATTGGTTGGCGTTGCCTTTTGGACCCTCTCTGAGTGCTGCGAGGCATCCAACCTGCTCTGATCCCAATTTCTGGTATCCCACAGCCCTCCTGTGTGGATGAATACCTGGGCATCATCAAGAGGAGCCCCTCACCCCCCCAGGAGACCTGCAGGAACCCCCCAATACCCGACTGGTGGGTGCAGCAGCCCAGCCCTGGTACGTAGCCGACAGCTTGCGTGGGATTTGGGAGCTTTTTGGGGCAGGAAAAACCTTCCCTGTGCGGGGATGTGGAATGGGGAGCAGTTTATTTTATCTCCCTTATTAAGAATGTTTAAAGTACTCATTAAGAAATCCACCCGGGAGCTTCTGCTGGCATCTCCCGTGTGGGAGCTGGGAAGCCTGGGACAGAAAATGAAGGGGCTGGCGGGGGGAACTGGGGTGATTGGGATTTGGGAGCTGGGAATGGCGGCTCAGCTTGGCTTTCCGTGCCCGCAGCGTTGCCCCTGATGAATGGATACTCCAGCTACGAGCAGTATCACTCAGGTAAGGCGCCTCGCCCGGCCAGCGGGTGCCCCTCGGCGTGTGTGGTGCCAGGAGGTGGCTCTGGCTCTGTCCCCCGCCTCGAGGGAGGCTTTGCTTTGGGTTCAGGAGGGGCTGCACCCTCCAGATTGTCCCCATTTCCATGCTGGGGTGGATCCTGCCTGGTGTCGTGAGGGCAGTTGCTTGGGATGCTGGGATTCCAGCCTTTGGAATGGGGGGATCCCCCCGTGGCATGGGGGGAGTGTGGAGCAAAGGCAGGAGGAAGGGGTTCAATAATATTTCACGGCTATAAACTAAACCACGAGAAGTTCCACCTCAGCACGAGGAAGAGCTTCCCGTGGAGGTTGGCAGAGCCCTGGGACAGCTGCCCAGGGAGTTGTGAAGTTTCCCTCTTTGGAGATATCCCAACCCCACCTGGGTTTGTCCCTGTGTCCCCTGCTCCAGGTGACCCTGCCTGGGCAGAGGGGTTGGCCTGGAAGATCTCCAGAGGTCCCTTCCCACCCAGAGGTCCCTTCCAACCCCAGCCAGTCCATGATTCTGTAATAGCAGGAGTTCTCCCTCTCTGGTCAGCCCTGTACCAGCCCGGGGGAGATGTCCCTCCACCGAGAGAGGGTCACTCCCAGGAAATTTGGGATTTGGGCACGGCGGCGAGGAGCAGGTTCGTCCTTTCCTGACGAGATGCGCGTGTCCATCTCCTCCCAGGTTATTCCCAGATGGTGATCAGCTTCTACTACAGCGGGAGGCTGGTGGGCCACGTCAGCACCTCGTGCTCCGAGGGCTGCAGGATCTCCCTGGGCCAGCCCTCGGGCCACGGGGACAAGCTCTACGCCCCGGACACCCTGGAGCACGTCCGGTTCCCCTCGGCCGACGCCATCCAGAACGACCGCCAGAAGCAGATCACCAGGAAGCTCTTTGGGCACCTGGAGAGGGGCGTCCTCCTGCACAGCAACAAGCAGGGCATCTTCATCAAGAGGCTGTGCCAGGGCAGGGTCTTCTGGAGCGGGAACACCATGGCCTACAAGGACAGGCCCAACAAGCTGGACCGGGACGAGGTGGTGAAGATCTTTGACACCAACGTGTTCTTCCGAGGTTTGTAGGAGCCTCCGGCTTCTTGGCGCGAGGAGTTCCGCTCTCTCCTGCGGGAAATAAATCCCTGGGTTGGTTGATTTAAGCTGATCAGCCAGCAGATGTGGTGAACAACCCTGGCTGGCAGCGGTTTGGGGTTGGGAAACCCGCAGGAGGGGATGGGATGAGGGGATAGTCCCCGTGGCTCTGACCAGAAACTGCCGTGGAAAAGCTGAGGCAGCTCTGGGATCCCGATCTTTGGGACAACACAGGAGGAGTTTCTGGAGCTTGAACCCAGTGTGGGACCCCTTTGGGCCCTGTGGTGGGGTTGAAAGGGTGGAGCCCTTTCTCCTTGGACAACTTGGAAGCCACCACTGCTGGTTTCCCAAGCTCTCTGGTTGGGCAGGTGGCACGCCCAGACCCAGGAAGGAGTAACGTGGTGCTCTGGGTCACGGGGCAAATCCCAGAGCTGGAGGCTTCGCTTGATCCCACAGCTTCCTTGCAGGGTGTTTGATCCCAGGCATGCATGGCAAAGGCTGGCAGCCTCTGGAGGGCGAATCCCAAGTTCTCCTGTGTCCTTGCAGAGCTGCAGCAGTACTACAACAACCAGGGCCGCTTCCCAGACAGCAGGGTCATGCTGTGCTTCGGGGAGGAGTTCCCGGACGCGGTGCCGCTGAGGTGCAAACTCATCCTCGTCCAGGTACGGAGGGATCCGGACAAGGTGGGAATTCTGCCAGCAGAGCTCCACCCCCCTGGAGCCACAGGGCTTTTGGGTGCCTGGATTGGGGGTGGAAGCGTGGTGCTTTTCCACAGCCTCCTGAGAGGTGCTCGGGCTGTTGCTGGTCGCATTCCTGGGTCTGGGTTTGCAAACGGAGCTCCCAGCTGGCACAGGATTTGTGAACTGCGGGGAAATCTGTTGTTTTCCTCCTGATCTGGCCCTGGGACTTCTGCCTTTTCCTGTGGGAATGGGGAAGTAAATCCCTGGGCTGATTTATGGTCAGTGAGTGATGTGGTGAGCAGCCATGATTGGCAGCAGTGGGGTTGGGAAACCTTAGGAGGGTGAAGGATGGAGTGGGATATGGGGTCAGTCCTCGTGGCTCTGCTCAGAAAGTTCTCCCTGGAGAAGCCACAGCAGTTCTGGGATTGAAAATCCGCGGGGCAGGGGGTTCCTGGAGCCTCTTGTGCCACCCAGGCTGCAGCAGCAGGGACGTGGCAGGGAGGGCACGGGGAGGGTGTGGCATCTACTCTTGGGCAAGCAGAGACCCACCAGGTCTGTGAGGTCCTGGGTGGGGGTTTATGAGGTCAGAGACTGTTCCTGTGCCTCCTGCACAACTTCTGACCTGGTCACCTCTCCTTGCCGTGCGTGTCTGCTCCAGAGTCTCCCTCAGGATGTGCTGGGACATCCCCCAGCCTGTCCTCGCACCTCAGTGTCCCTGCTGGGAGGAGCTCCTGGGGCTGCTCCTTTACTCCTGGAGGTGCCCGTGGAGTCAGACCCGCTGTCCTGGCAGGACCCGGCTGCCTGTGCTCTGCTGTGTGTCCCCCACCCCACCCCAGCTCCTGGGTGGGAGATGCCCAAAGAGCTCCCTCTTCACTCAGCACCCTCCTGACCTTCTTCCTTTGTCCCAGGTGGAGCAGCTGTACCTCAGGCAGGTGGTGGACGAGGCTGGGAAGACCTGCAGCTCCAGCCCCATGCTCCCCATGGCCGAGGAGCCCCAGCACGACCAGGGCTACCGGATCTTCCAGGACATCTGCGCCACGCGGCCGCTCTTCCGAGAGAACCAGCAGATCGCAGTCTGAGCCCCCCTGCTCCCCTCACAGCCGGCTGGGCTGGGCTCATCCACACCCACATTAGTCCCACGAGTGCCTAAAATCCCTTTTTTTTTCTTTTTTGGAGAGTTGGGTTTTGTTCTTTGCTGTTTCCAGCGCAGAGTCTGTATAAATCCGGCGGTGAAAATGGCCGTGAGCGAACAGCTTGGATGTTCAGTGCCCGCAAACAACAATTTATGATAAAAATGACTTTTCTCCTCCCAGGGCTGTAGCTCACGGAGCATCCAAGCTGTGCAGGAAGGTCAGGGCTGGCTTTGCTTTGTGTTGCCTTTGTTAACGGCCGGTCGAGCAGAACCAAAAATCAACAGCTGTGAGCACCTGCCCCAACAATCTGCAACTCAGACCTCGCTGAGAGCAGCAACTTGATAGGAGGTGACTCTTGGAAAAGCCTTAGAATGCTCAAACTTAGCAAATTGCATCCAGGAATCAGCTTTCCCCCTTGAAAGAGCCCTGCTGATGGGAGGCAGGGCGTGCCTCCCACAGAGAGCCCCGGAGATTCCTCTTTTTATTTTTGCCGTGAGATTTCTGTGTTTCTCTTTCATGCCGAAGCGGATTGAAGTTTGGAAACCGATGCAGAGGTTCTAGGTGTAAATATTGGCTAGGAGAACTTAGGAATCTTCGTTTTTCCTGACCAGAGCCAGAGTTTATATATACAGATAGAGAATTTAATTTTTTCGAGATTGCAGCGTAGTGTGAATAGCTTGGCTTCACCCTCCCCAGCACACGTGTGGGGCTCTCCCAAGCGTGTCCAGGCAGCGTCATCCATGTGTAAATCCTCGTTTTCACAGCCCCTGCGTGGTCCCCCCAGCTCTGGGGGGCTGCTGGTGCCTCCCGAAGCAGGACTGCACGTGCGTGCGTGCCACCAAAGCTGCCTATTTATTGTACGCCTGAGGTTTATTAAGGTTTTTTTTTTTTTTTTGGTAAATTTTTATATCTCCCTGCAATTAAAGTGCTATATTTTGTATTTCTCTCGCCATGTGGTTTTTTTGGGTGCGTTCGGTGGGGTCTCCAAGCTGGTGGGGAGAGTCTGGGATCTCTGTCTTGCCCCTAATTTGGTTTTACCTGCGGTGGGGTCTGTGTTAAGCCTCTGTCACCTCCTCCCTCTTCCTGGATTCATCTCCAGGCAGGAAAGGAATGAGTCAAAATGCTGTAATGCAGTGCAGGGAGGGAACTGGGATCACTTGGAGATCGTTGCAGGGAGAGGAGGCAGATGTGTCCCTGCTCTTCTGCCGCAGCACTGAGCTGGGTGTGATGCCTCGAGGCTGTGGGATGGGGGCAGCTTTTTAGGGCTGTGCCCGAAGTCTTCCTCTGTTCCTTTTCCCGTGGGAAATGGGAGCGTTTCCCCTCCGGTGGTGCAGTCCCAGCTGACAGCCAGGTGCCTCCCTCATTCCCTGCTACCCCTCCAGGGGGAGGAGAACTGGAAAGGAGAGGTAAACTTTGTGCGTTGAGAAGAGTTTAGTAGTATTAGGAAGGAATTCTTTACTTTGGGATGAAATTCTTCCCTGTGAGGGAGGTGAGGCCCTGGCACGGGGTGCACAGGGAAGTTGTGGCTGCCCCATCCCTGGAAATACTCAAGGCAAGGTTTGATGGTGCTTGGAGCACCCTGGGATAGTGGAAGGTGTTCCCTGCCTGTGGCGGGTGCTGGAATGAGATACGTTTTGAGGTCCTTTCCAACCCAAACCATTCCGGATTGCTAATTACAAAAACGAAAAATGTAATAATTAGATAATTATCATGGAAAGAGGAGTAAAAGCCAAGGGAAGCAAGTGCTGCACAGTGCAATTGCTCATCCCTAGTGAGAGGAAAAAATTCTATCCCAGCAGAAACCAGGACATTTCTCCATCCAGATTTCCCAGGGGGCCTGGTCTAGGGGGAGACGGGAGAACCAGCTTGAACTTTGTGATCAAACCTGAGGATTAAGGGAATTTCCGCATCCATGCCCAAACCCTGGTGGGGAGGGGGATGCTCCTGGTCCTGCCTGGGCCCTCGTGCACATCCCTCTGCAGGCATTGGTGCTTCTGACAGGAGCTGGCTGCAGACCGAGGTTTTTTAGGACGCACCAGGATCCCAAAGGTGATGGAGACCGCAGCTGCTGCGCCTCCTGTGGGATGCTGTGTCCCTGAGGGGGGGCTGGCGCCTGTGGGTGCGCTCCCAGCCCCGCTCAGCCTTTCTCTGCTCCTCCCGACGGTCCCGCGGGCTTTAATCCTGCTCCAGCCCTCAGAGGGAAGGGAAGCCTCACCTCCCGTGGGGCCTGGCAGGGCGGAGGTGGGGGCGATGCCTTTTTGGGATGACCTAAAACCAGAAGCCAGACAAAATTAGGAGTATAAAAGCGGTTGTGTTTATTGAAGGGCCTTCAGGTACATTCAGGGTAGATGAAGACCCCCCTGGGGGCTACACCCAGAAATGGAAAATGGGTCACAGGTTTTCATCCTTTGATAAGTTTGGTCCATTTGCATATCGGGGGTTAATCCTCCAGTTACATCTTCGGGTGCTGAAGTTACCCCAAGTTTGCTGTCCCCACCACTCCCTGCTGTTCACATTTCCCGGGGCCTGACACAATGAGGTGTCCTGGATTCGCAGGCCTGGAGAGGAATCGTTCTGCCTGACCGAGATGGGAGAGCAGCAGCTAACGCTCTACGTGGAGCTTAGAGTTACACCCCGAAGATCTGCAGGATCACAAATACGTGAAAAATACAAAATCTGAAATCCTGAGGTGGCGGGAGCGAGGCACCTGCTGTGGGCTGTGCTGGAACAACACGTGAAACGCACGATGGGGCCTGGGACGCCAGAAACCCCACTCGTGGTTTCCCCAGATGCGCCGGGCCGAGTCCTTCCCCAGAAACCACCACCTTGTGCTCGCCTGGAGCCACCTGCTCCTACCCAGGGCTCTTTCAATTTCCACCCCAGACCGCGGAAGAGCCGTGGGGAGCTGAGGTACCTTTTATTGCACCGGTTATTTTTAGTGCTGTCATTGTGTCTCAGAGCTCTGTTTGGGACCTTAGCCAGCAGCAGGGCTTCCATCCCAAACAGATTCCAGGAGGAAATAGTCCTCACCTCACCTGGTGGGTGAGGAGGGACTGGGGAAAGGAGACAGAGGGATGCAAGAAGGATAACGGGGTGGGCAGGGGTCCCCTTTTTGCTCAGGGAGGGCTTGCGGAAGTGTTGGGTTTAGGTTTAATCCTAAGCTGGATTTCCCCACCCTGAAATCCATCGTGAGGCAGCCTCCGAGGCTGGCGTTCCGGAGCAGGCTCCAAGGTAGGCGCACTGATTTCACACAGGGATGCTCTGGCCCAGAGTCACCGTGGCCTTTGTGAAAGGAATTCCAGCAGGAATTCCTGCACATTTCACTTTTCCTGCAAGCCAGGCACGCATGAATGGCGCTGCCATCCCCATCTGGGAAGCTGGGGGGGTCTGNCACTTTTCCTGCAAGCCAGGCACGCATGAATGGCGCTGCCATCCCCATCTGGGAAGCTGTGGGGGGTCTGGAAGTGCCCCAGTCCGGAGGCAGCGCCCGCGTCCTGGGCACCCATCCCTGCACCTTGCCCGGCCCTGGGCAGCTCCAGGGAGCTGCTGGTGCAGCTGTGCCCTGTCTTGGTGGTTTTGGGCCACTGGTGACTCAAATACTTTCGTTGGTTTCTGTTCATTTGGGTTCCTCTCTGTCACCTCCCTGAAGTGAAACCTCCGTGCCGGCGGCGGCTCCTCTCCGTCAGTGCCTCGTCCACTGGCAAGGCCCAAAAGTGGCCCGAGTTTTTTGGCCGAGGACCCTGTCCCCAGACCCTGGCGATGATTTATCCCCTGCATCGCCTCCACTGAATGATCCTCATGGTGTAGCTGGGTCGTGGAGCCTAAATGAGAAGCTCCGACCGCCCTTCCCAAAATTCTTGCTGCGTTTTTTGGTGGTTTCCCACACTTTGAGTCAGAGCAGCAGCAGCACCACCAAACTCCTGCTTGATGTCGAGATATTTCCTTGCTTCCCAGGAAGGCCAAACCAGGTACCAGGTCCTGCCGTTCCTCTGGAGAGGGCTGCAGTCCTGTGGGAATGGGAAGGGAATTTCTGGGAGATGCCCAGGCTGAACTCTGCCTTCAGCAGCAGAACGTTCCATGTGGGAAGGAGAGCGGAGCTTGGTCTCCATGAAGGAAACCTTCACTTGCAGAGGACACAGGGTTCCCTCGAGACTATCTGGGAAGGAGCCATGTGCTTACCAAACCCTCCTAACACCCGGCAGAGAAGGGTGGACCAGGGCAGGCGATTTGGGGGAATTTTCTAAGATTTTCCAACATAAAGACATCTGCTGCATGGTGGACACAGGAGCACTTATTTCCGGGTGCTGTGAAGGATTTGATCAACACTGGAGCACCCCCGATGTATTGTTCGCTGACTCAGGGATGTTATTTGGGTTCAAAGCCAACCTTTCTCCTGAGGTTTGTGGCTGGGAAGCGTTTTCCTTGGGAGCAAATGAGCTGGGTTATGTCCTGGGTTGTATTAGTCTGGTTCCTCACGTGTCTCTGGAGTTTCCCAGGACACGCCCCTCACCGAACCCCAAAAGCGCCGCTGCAGGTGGCTTCAGGAGAAGAATTCGATGTCCGTGAGGACAACCCAACCCTCCCACTGGCCTGAAACCCAGCGTGAGGAGTTACCCAGTGCCAAATCTGTGTGGAGAACAGGTTTGATGGGCCGGGGAGGAGGAAGGCGAGGTTTATTCCAGCTAAATCCTGAGATTTAGCCCAACTCAGCCCGGAGAAAGAGGAAAAGCTCTGCAGGTGTCTCCATCCAGTGCTCTGCAACCACAAGTCAGTGGCAGGTCCCGGGTCACAGTTGAACTGCTCGGGAATCCGAGACCCACCAGCTCCAGCTGCTTCCTCCAACTTGCCCCCGCTTGGCACCGGCCCCCCCAGGCGCCTCTCGAGGCGTTAGAAAGCAAACAGTCACTTTTTATTTCTAGCCACCAGGCTCTCCAACTGGTTTGATTGCTCAATGCCCCCGTTTCAGCACGGCAGCCTGTCCACGGCGAGCATCGCCGGGCTCTTCCTGCCAGCGTGTTGTAACGTGGGAGCAGCGCCCTCCACCTGGGCCCCGGCAGCAGGATGTCTCCTTGAGAAGGCAGGAAAGCTGCACGGGGGCTCCTACCTCCCTCTCCCAAGGGATTTATACCCCTTGGGTGGTTTTATGGCCCAAGATGGTGCCTTGTGATCAGGAAAACCCACCCTGAGCTGACTTTGGTGGACCTCAAGGGGCTCGCCCCATTTTGTGACCGGTTTTATGATGTGGTGTTATGCGACACTTTCCAGTCGTCTCTTGGTTTGGGTGGACGGTTGGACCTGGCTCAAGGGCCAAACCAAGAGGTCATGTGGAGGGATCAAAGGCATCTCCTCAGCTCCATCAAAAGAAGGAAGAGGAGGTGATGGGGAGAGCTGAGGGCGATGAGGCCGAAGCTGCAGGATTTCCTCAAGCTGGGCTTGGCTGCAGGAAGGTCTCGTGCAGAGGAAAGAAGATCCCAAACCTCAGAAAACGCGACAGCCACGTAATTTTCAGAACCAGCTTTTGCCAGATGACCTCTCCCTCTGCAGGCCTTTGCCATAACACCGGGTCGTGAAAACGGGCTCCACCCAAGCCACAGTGGCAAAACCCACACAGGGACGAGGAGAAACACGGCGGCACTCGTTCAGAACTTTGGGTTTATTACGAGGCCAAGTCTGAAACCAAGTCCAGGCTGAAATCCCCTCCCTTCCCCCTCAGTTTGCATGTGCTTAGGGGCTGTGTCCTGCTCTGACATATTTTTATTGCGGGTGATTTGTTTGCAATAACAAAACACCCGGATGCGCCGAGGAGCCATAAAAATCAGTCGGAGCTTTTCGTGTGGGCCTGGGTGGCCCAGAGCCACCAGGTAACCTGGGCCTCTGCTGCTCTTCCTTGGAGCAGCACGGGAGAACTCGGACTCAGCCCTAAAATGGAAATGGGAAGATGCAAAAGGGCATTTCAGGCCACTGCACAAGGAGGTCTTTGCAATGTGATGGTTGAAAAAACACTCCAAGCTGGAGAAATATTCCTTTCCCTTCTTTTTCCCCTCAGTGTGTGAGGGTAGCTGGCTATTCAGGAGAGTTGCTCCAGCTCTTGCTGAGAGAATAATTCACATGGATTATGTAAAACCTCCTTTCTCTGTGCTGGGTGTTTTACAGAGAAATGCAAATCATAGAAACATGGAAGGGTTTGGGTTGGAAGGGACTTTAAAGCTCATCTCATTCCAACCTCTCCCTAGAGGCTGGAATACCTCCCACTAGACCAGGCTGCTCAAAACCCCAAAAGAATAACAAGATTTTGAGTTTTTGGAGCAATTAATTTCAGCGATATAAATTTCCAGCATCCCAAGGTTCCTGCTTCTTCTTCTGTTGGGCTTCAGAGGGAGGACTGAGGGATGTGGAAGCAACAGTGGTTTGAAACAAGTGATTCCCTGCCTGTGTCTTTCTGTTCTGTATTTGAGAAGTAACCACTTCTCCCTGAGATAAATCTGGCTCACGGACAGGTCTGCAAGGTGCAGAAGGCACTGAGCCCACGGGTTGGTCTTCCCAGGGATCACGGCTAGAAAATAGCAAGAGGGATCATTTTGGGGAATGTTTTTCCACCTCTGCCCCAGATATACAGTCTGGTTTTGTTTTGGAGGAGGGTCTGGACACTTCTTTTGTAAAAATCCCAAATATTTCAAATTTGCTGATTTGCTTTGCTGCTTCAACCCAAGTTTTCTCTGCTCCTAAATGCTCGCGACCACTGCGACATCCAGTCCTTCCTTGGGCAGCTGGTGAGGTCTGGAGGAGACCTGGTCCATGGAGAGACGCGAGGAGCCTCTCAGCTCTGTCTTCAGGTGGAGAAGGGAAGGGACCACTTGGTTGCATTTAAGGGAAGGAAGGACAAATCAGCGGGAAATGTTTGCTTGTGGTGTCAGCAGCAAGGGCAAGGAGAGCCTGGAGGAAGGAGGCTCGTGGTTGGGAAGGTGGGGAAGGTGGTCTGTGGTGTTCACCACCGAGCAGGAGATGGAAAAGGTGAGGGAAAGTGAGAGGTGGTGATGGTTGGAGGGAGGTTCATTGCTGATGCAGCTCAGGAAGTCGATGGAGAAGGGGGAGCATCTGCCCTGCCAAATGCCCAGCCCTGATCCTACACAACATCATCCAGCAGATCCCTGGGAGGGGAAGGAGCAAGCGTGGCTGAGCTGAACCCCAAAACCAGTGGCTGTGGGAAACCTGGACCACAATTTGTGGCTGCAACGTGGAGAGACACATCCCCCAGCAGAGCCCTTCTCCACGGATGTCTTTAATGACCTTAACGAGCTCACGGCTGTGGGGACCAACCCCTACGGAGTGATGGCCAAGAGCTGGATTATGTGGGGATGGGATGGGAGGGGAGAGAGGGGTTCAACCCCATTGGTCAGGATATAGCACCAGTCTCTCCTGGAAGAGGGGGAGGCTCCTGAGTTCCTCCTGAGGAGCATCTCTGGTGTACGGTGTCTGCTCAGTTCCTCTCTCCTGCCCGCAGCCAGTGACGGTGCTGGGTCTCCTTTTGTGGGGCTGAGATGAGGCAGGAGACCAACACCAGGCTGAATGGCGAGGAAAATAAACCCCTGAGCCCAGCCTGTGTGGCTATGCCCTCGGCAGGGATGTGGGAAACTCTCAGTTTCTACAAGAGCCTGGAAATTCTGGGGTAATTTTAACCTTGCCGTGGGTTGTGAGAAACCGAGGGGTTTTACAGCTTTTCTGGGCCGGGCCCTCAAAGTCATGGGGTGCAATGTCCCAGGAGAAACCCCCAGTCCCATCTGGAGCAGAGCAGAGTCAGTGCGAGCCCTCAGGACTGTGACCCCCTGGAATGTCCCTTCCCATCTTCTCAGGCTGAGCGCTGTGCCCTCTGATGAAATATGGAGCAGCGATGGCTCAAGGGAAATCGGTTTTCAAGGCAGGCGATGGTTTGGCATGTTTAGAAAAAGCACAACTTCTTCATTTTCCCCCATCAGATTTTCTGGATGAAGCTTCTTCTCGCCGTCGGGGTGAGTCATGGAGCCAAGAGATGTCACTGGAGGAGGGTTTTGAGCACCAAGGAGGATTCTGTGTAGCAGGCAGGTGTCTGGCCAGGCTGGTTGGCCAGCACCCATCCCATCTGGATGGCCTTTGGGCCACCTAGTTTGGACTAGATTACCTTTAATAGACCCTTCCATCCCAAATTATTTTACCCGGCCTGGAACTCTTCCTGCTGTGAGTTTGAAACTGCAGAGGTCTTGATGTGAAAGCAAAACCTGGCCTCGGTTTTGCCTTGCTGAGAAATTATTCCGTATTTCTGGTAAAGCGACATAATCTTTCAGAGCTGCAGCAGGAAAAGGGGTCACTGTGTCTTTTCTGGTCCTCTCTCCTAATTTTGGTTCTTCACAGGATCCCAGAATGGTTTGGGTTGGGAGAGATCTTAAAGCTCATCCAGCCCCAGCCCCTACCAGGGGCAGGGACACCTTCCACTATCCAAGGTTGCTCCAAACCCCGTCCAACCTGGCCTCGGACACTTCCAGGCATGAGCAGCCACACCTTGAAGAGTTTAAACACTTAAGGGCAACAGTGGAAAACTGGGGATTTCAGCCTGATTTTTATGAAACTCGTGGAGGTTGTAGCAGCCTCTTCCTAAAGTGAGAAATGATAGGAGGCCATAAATGATGCCTGGAGCCTCTGGAGCATTTTTGCACAGGAGCAGCAACCCCAGGTGCAGGAAGAATTTTGCCTGTCCATGAAGGTTTGTCTTCCAAAGGCTGAATCCCCCACTGCCGGGTCTCACCTTGCCCTGCGGTGAATTCATTCATCTCCAAACAACCAGGAGCCTTTCAGGAGGAGCTGATTCATCACAACCCAATCCTTGAGACATCCTGCTCCTTATCATCCCCGCAGGGCTATCGGGAGAGGTGAGGCTGGAAACGAGCCCAGCGAATTTAATAATTCACTCTCGATTTGTGTGGCCGTCACCGATGGACGCTGAGGTGCTGCCAGAGAGGGGATCTGATTTCAGGGCAGGGCCAGATCTTAAAATAGGAGGACGGGAATAAATGGTAACGTTTGTTTTCCCTTTTATTGGCGTAAAGGTTCACCTCCAGCCTGAGCCGTCAGTTGGGCGCGATGTGGCAACCTCGGCTTTCCGGGAATGGTGCCTGGGGTGCCCCGTGGACCTGTGACCCCAATCTGAGCTGACTTTAGCACACCTCCACTTTTTCTTGAGATAAGAAATAGTGGTGAGTTGATCATATCCCTCCTGTTCCTCACTTTTCTGCTGTTTTAGCTATTTTATTAGGGTTTTTCTGGCCACAAGTGGACGCTGGCAGAGTCAGAGCTGCTGTCCTGTACATTCAGTCGGCTTTCTACAGGCTGGATTTGGGACAGACCCAATTTTCCCCAAAACCAGCATCTTTCCGTCACGTGCTTCAGCTTCTGCGTCTGCAGGTGTGACCGTCTCATCTGGCTCTGAGGTAGCCCTGCTGCCTACAAAAGGCAAGTGCTTGAGCTTTGAAAATTCACAGAGCTGCAAAAAAATTTCCCCAACTCCTTTCCCCCAACACCAAGAGCTGCTCTCAGTTTTGTACAGGCAGAACCCAGAGTTTCACCGAAACGAGCTGAAAAAAATCCTCCCTGTCCTGTAACCCCTCTCCTTCTGCAGCTATTTAATGTGTGCTTGCATCACAGCCTCCTCCTGAATCTGGGATTTCAGAGGAATTCTGGCTTGAGACCAAATTTTCAAAAGGAAATTAAAAAAAAAAAAAATTAAACCAATGAGTTGCACTGCACAAAACCCGTGTGCAGAGAAAAACAAAATTCACTAGATAAATATTTATTTTACTCGACTGAAGCTTCCTAAATAGTCCAGGAGGACTTTTCCTGCTGGGATGAGGCAGGATGAGATCAATTCGCTCTGACAAAACAAGCCTTGAGTTTGGACTTTGGCCTTTGCCGAGAATTAATTAATCTGCAGCGTGTTCTGCTCTTAGCGAGGTCTCAGCTCTTGGGTTTCCCACTGAGCTCGGGGGTGCCCCTGCTTTAAAAATCAGAATTTCCTCGCAGAAATTCTGGCAGAACAAGTGATGAGTGCCGGGGTGGGTGCAGGAGTGGCCTCGGGGCTCATTTACATCTCAGCGGGTGAGAAGTCGGGCGTGAGCTGCTTTCCTGTCAGCGCCAGGCCCGGCCCTAAAACCCCCCCGTTGGTTTCGTCTCTGTCAGGGCTGGAGCAAGATCGTGATGGGGGAAAAGCCCTGAGAGGTGCCAAGCGTCTTTTCCTTGTGGGGGGATTTGCTGGTCTTGTAAGGGGGTTGAGCCTCGCCTTTGTCACCTCTATTCGTGGTGGCCTTGGCTGGTTTAACGTCTGGACTTGATGTTCTTAGGGATCTTTTCTGACCTAAAAGATTTTATTGTCATATTTGCTCCTACCAGGAGGTTTGCCCCATTCTTACAAGTGTTGGATGGGGCTTGGAGCAGACAAAATTCCTCGAGACAAATTCCCCAAGGTATTTTGTTCATCTTTGGACCTGAAGGAAATCGAAGTGCTTTGTGGAGGGGAGCTGGTGTCCTAGCCGTGCTGGGAGATGGATTCCCGTGGTCTGACCCCGGAATGCTGCAGGATCCCATGTCCCTGAAGACCCAGCTTGCTGGGCATGGGTGCAGGAGCTGAGCTTGGGGACATCCATGTGGGAAGGGGCACGTTTAACAGAGTCAGTCATTAACGAAGGGGCTTTTGTGGCATCCCACACCTTCCTTGTCCAATAAATGCTGTGTCAGAGAAGCTGCAGGGCTGGGGAGGAGGGTTCATTCTGCCACATGGGGTATGCCAGGGAATGAGCGAGACCTGTTTCCTTTTTCCTGCTGTTATTGATGGACTCCTTGTCCCCTTTTCCCCACCATTTTTGGTGCAGGAGGTTGCAGGGTGGGATGGGACATTAATCCTTGTGCTCCTTCCGCGTCCGTGTATCTACACCGAGGTGGAAGACAGAACTGAGCATCCCTTTAGGGCAAAAGGGTCTTTTATAGGAATAAACGATAAAAAGAGAGAGAAAACTGGGTCAGAGATGAATCCAGGCCTCAGGGGGTTTGCAAAAGAGCTGGAAATCTCACAAGGCCGAGTCGCGCCTCATGAGATTTCTGATACTTCCCACTTCTGGCTGGGCCAGAAATACCGCAAGAACAACGCTGCATCATCATTCTCAGCTCTGGCTCTGCTCTTCCCACACTCCCAGCAGGGATCAACCTCCCAAACCTCCTCCAGGCTGACGATCCGCTGGCACCGCGTGCGGCATCGCCGAGCGGCGCCCGGCGCAGACGGCATCCGGCTTTTCCTCTCAGCCCCATGTGTTGAGGAGGGAGATATTTTTGGTCGAGAAATCAAATGACTCATTTTGTGGATCCCAAGGACTATTTTGGGACGGGGCGTGCGCCTCCCCCGGCGCGCTCCCCTGCCGATGCTGCCCGGGGACCTTCAGCCACCCCGGGGCAGGTGGGTGCACAAGGGACCCTGCACCCCCTCCCGCCTCCAGATCCCGGCGGATCACAGGGCCGGGAGGCTGCCGGTGGCCAGGGATGTTGTGCAATCCACTGTTCACGTTTCAGCTCGGTCCTTACCCTTTCCGCAGAGGGTTTGTTATGCAGAGGAAGCTTCTTAAGGAGCCCCGACAAACAGACAGGAAACCGAGTCTTTCGCTGCGCGGACACATTGTCTGCCCGGGGCTAAATTTGAACATAAAAAGACCTTATTTATTCTTTTATTTATAAATCCTGAGCCGTGCGCTTTGAAGACGAGCCCCGGTTGGGAAGGGTGCAGGAGAGGGCGAGGGGAAGGGCAGCCGGCGTGGCGTGGCCTAAAGTCCAGCTCTGGTGTGTGGGGTGGGATCAGGGCGGGCTTGGATGCTCCGTGCCATGACCTGGAGTGATGTCCAGGTGGAAGTGGCCAGCTGAGGCGGCGGGGCTTGAAAGGGACAGCTCTGTGTGACCGGGCTTGGGGTGGAGACACCACCCAGGAGCTCATGGGCATCCCCTGTGTCGATGATGGTGAAGGTGGTGCTGGAATCCAACCCACACTGCCCGGCTGAGGCTGAAATCCTGGGTGGCTCCATGTCCCCACAGAGGTTGGGTGATGAGGGATTAACATCCAGGATTGGATTCCTGGAAGTGGTTAAAGCCAGGCTGGACAGGGCTCGGAGCAACCTGGTCTAGGGGAAGGTGTCCCTGCCCGTGGCAGGGGTTGGAAAGAGATGAGCTTTAAGGTCCCTTCCAACCCAAACCATTCTGAGATTCCATGACCAGCAAGGCCAGGTGGCCACTCCAGGTCCACACCTGGAGTCACCACCACCTCTGGAGAGGCTGCTCATGTCCCCAGCAGCCTCAGAGGCAGGGGGAGAGCTGCCTCCCACCCATCCATGGGCCCCTGGTCCCCATCAGTCCCCAGGGACTCTGGTGAGACCATCAGAGAAATCAGAGGCTCCTTTGGAGATGTTTTTTTTAAATTTTCCATGTACAAGTGGGTATTTCCAGGCAAAGGTAGTGTGCGAGGGGCAGGCAGATCTCGGTCACCGCAGGAGACTTTAAAAAGTGAAAACATGAAGTCGAAAGCTGCCGAACCTGCAGCAACTTCCCAAATCCCACCTGAAATGTACCAAAAGGCACAAGGAAAGTAAAAGTTCCAGCGCTGCTTTTTTGGGGGGGGTTGTGCTTTTTTTTATTTTTCAATGTTGTTGTTGTTCTTGGAGAAACATCATCCTTTGTTCTGAGAAAAGGGAAGCGCTGGGGCCGTGGGTTCTGGGGGGTTGTGATTCTGCCCCTCAGGAGAGCAAAACTGGGGTGAACCCCAGCACCCTGGGCTTGGGCAGGGCAGCAGTGATGCTGAGGTTCCTGCGGCAGAGCCAGGAGATGCAGGACGAGACACAGGGGTGATGCAGGAGAGGAGAAGCCTCTTATCCTCCCTCTCCCCCCCGTTAGGAGCACGGATGGGTTTGGGCACAGAGTTTTCTCCATCTCTCCCCTCCTGCCGGTGAGGTCGGGCTCAGCTGCACCAAAACCCACCGGTCACAGCGACCCTTTTCTTTATTTAACCCTCCCCGACCCCAGGATCGAGGAGCCACTTCCACATTTGCTGCTGGCCACGGTCAAAAAGCCCTTGGAGCTGTTTCTGCCCCTCCTGCCCAGCCTGTCTCGCTCGCAGATGCTCAAACCACACGTTCCTTCGCCCAGCCTGGCCCATCGCAGATGGACACAGCTAAAAATACCCCAAAATAACGCCTGGCCACAGCAGTCCTGCGAGGGTCTCACAGCCAGAGCAGCTGGGGCTGGGAGGACTGGCTAAAAATAGGGGTGTGCTGCGAGTTTCTGAAGATCCCAAAGCACGAGGTGAAACTCAGGCTGGCTTAGCTGAAAAGCTGAGAGTGTCTTTGGGGTTGTTTCTGCTTGGGGGGCGCTCAGCAGGAGCAATGGGGGAGCCCTCTTGGGCATGGGTCTAGTGGGGTATCCCCTTCACCTCGGGGCATCGCCTGTGTTTGCTTTTTGGGGTCACCACCCTCGCAGGGAGCTGCGTTCTGGGGACCAGAGGTGCTAAAGCCGTGCTGTATCCACAGATTTTTCATTTCGGGGGTGAAATCTGGGGGTTTGGCACCTTTGCCTCATCCAGAGGGTCCAGCCCAGCGTCCCCAGAGTAGCTGCACCCTCCAGCTGAGCCCCATCCTGCCCAAGAGGATGCCCAAACCCTCCATCCTCATACAAGCACGGCAGCCAGAGCACGAAAATCTCTCTCTGATGCTTCCATCCACGACCCCTGGGCTTGGGACACGCCTGGAACTGTGCGTGGTTCTCTTTGGGACCCCTCTCTTCCCCACCGAGCCCAGGGGAATCCGTCCCACCCCCGTCCCCCCACCTTGCACAACCCTCCTGTCCTTCTCCTCCTTCTCCTTCCTCACGCTGGGTGAAATCAGAGCTGTTATTTCAAAGAGAAGCTTGTGATTTATCGCTGTAATCTCGACCACAAGTTGAGCTGGCAGGAGTTAGGGGAGCCACGAGGGATAACAGAGGGGCTGGCGATTCATTTCAGCATCCTCTGCGCTCTTGAGGCTTTTATTTCTCCAGCAGGACAGCGGGGAAATGCGAGTTTCTGATGGAAAGAGGAGAAAATGAAAAGGAAAAAGAACTCCCCGGGATTTGCGCTGCAGTAGCTCAAAATTGGGGCCGTTTCTTTGCATTCTGGTCAAAGGAAAAAGTCGATTTCTGAGCTTTAAAACCTGAGGCCGTTGCAGCAAGCAGAGGAATCAGCCAGGCTGACACCCTGGGATGGTGCTGCTGCTCCAAGGGCAGAGCTGAGGGGGGTTTCTCCTTATTTTTCCCGTTTTCCCCTTCTCCATAAGTCACTTTTACAGCTCCCAGCAGCCGGCCAGGCAAGCACAGCTTTGCAGGGATGTTAATGAGCCTTTAAATCAAAGGCCTGTGGTGGCCAGAGCCAAGCTGGTGTCTCCTTGCAGAAAGGGCCACGCTGGGGCTGCTCAGGGAGCTCCCAAACACCGCCTGGCTGCGAAGGAACAGCACTTCCACCTTTGTTATTTCACTTCTTTCCCAATTTATACCTGGTTTTGCACTTCATTGAAGGCTTTCAATCCTATCCCCCGGCTTTTGAGTGGACCTGGAAGCTGATTTTTTGCTAAATATCAGTGAAATGCGCGTTACCTTATGACATTTCAAACCTTGGAGAGCTCCCAAACCTGCCAAATTTCCCTGTTTTCCCAGCACTTGAGCTCTTTGCCTCCACTCTTCCGAGCGCCTGGTGTGCTCAGGAGAAATCCATCAATTTTTTAGGCCTTTTTCCTTGTTTTCCAGAAGGAAAGGCTGTTTTTCCAGGCTGCCTGCAGGCCGTGGGGAGTCAGATGGATTTTAACCTGCTCTGAGGAAATGACAAAGCATTAACTCCCCTGCAAGGCACTGAAATAATTCTCATTAAAGCCAATCTTCGCAAGGGGCTGTTTTCCAAGCCAGGGGAAAAAAAAAAAAGAATAACAGAAGGAAAAAAAAAAGCTTGCTCTTTCTTGGCCTTTCTGCTTTGCTAATCCTCTCTGACATTTATTAGCAATTATTTATTTCCTTCCCCGTTGGCTGTTTATGGTGCAATTTTTCAACCAAATAGGAGTTACTCAATAATAACCCCTGCAGAAAGGCAATTAGGAAACGTGAAGTGGGGGTGGTTACCGAGATTGTGGGGCTTTTCCCATCCCCAAAATCCCATTTTCTGGCCCAAACGGAGCTGGAGGTGCTGCTCAGGGCAGCAGAACCCGGCCAGGCTCCGGGATTGGAGCGTCACAACCTCATCCCATCCTCACCCAGGGTTTTTTTTTTCCCCTGCTGTTTGCAGCTTTTGCAAGGAGCCACGAGCTGCAAAGCCCAGATTTAGGAAGGCTCACTTTCGTTGTCTCCTGGGCAATAATCTGCTTTCTTCCCTTTGGGTTCGGGTGATGGGGAAGGGCTGTAAACAAACAGGATTCTCGTTCCTTAATGAAAAAGCTCCGTGCCCAGAGACTCCCACGAGCCCCCGTGAAGCCGCAGGGCAGGGCAAAACTGAAAAGAAAATTAGAATTATTTCAGAAACCAGCTCAGCCTTTCTGGTCCAGCATCTCGGGAGCGTTTCCCTCTGCGGGGAAGGCTCAGGGCAGGTCACCCACCCTGCAAAATCCCCCCTGAGCCTCGGCTTTCCCGACAAAAGGCTCCTTACATGCTAGAAGCCACAGTGGGAGGGGGGAAAAAACCCAGATTTGAGTTGAAATCATGGGGGTTGTACGGAAATAAAGGCTTTTTATGGCTGTGCCTTGCACTGATCACCCCTAGATCTCCCTGGGGGTGCTGAGGGGGGGTCAGGGCACGATGCTGGTGGGGTTTGGGCACCTCTCTCGTCCCACCCAGCTGGGGACGAGTGACAAAAGGCCCCCCAGGCGCCGCAGGGTGCTGGCAGGAACCACGCTAGAGAGGGGTGAGGGCACGGCGGGTGCCGCTCGAAGGCGGGGACAGCCCGGGCCTGGTTCTGCTTGGCTGGAGCTGTCACCCAAAATAATCGAAGCTCACCCCAGCATTGCTGCCGCTGAGGGAAACTTCATTTTCATTTTCCGGCCGCTCTCCCGGCCGGGACGCACGCGAGGGCTGCTCAGGGTGGGCAGGGTGGGGGTGGTTTGGCACCGAGTGCCACGGAAACGCCGCTTGGGTGGGCGCTGGGGTGGGTTTTGGCCGGGGAGGGTGGCATGAGGGTGAGGCGGGGGTGGGGATACAGCCGGAGCAGCACTGGGAGCGGGATCATAAATCATGGAATGGTTTGGAAGGACCTTAAAGCTCATCTCATTCCTCCCCCTGCCATGGCAGGGACACCTTCCACTATCCCAGCTCGCTCCAAGCCCCGTCCAGCCTGGCCTTGGGCACTGCCAGGGACCCAGGGGCAGCCACAGCTGCTCTGGGCACCCTGTGCCAGGGCCTCCCACCCTGACAGGGAACAATTCCTTCCCAAAATCCCATCTCTCTCTGCCCTCTGGCAATGGGAAGCCATTCCCTGTGGCCTGTCCCTCCATCCCTTGTCCCCAGTCCCTCTCCATCTTTCCTGTGTGCTCCCTTCAGGCGCTGGAAGGCCACAATTAAATCACCCTGAAGCTTCTGTTTTCCGGGCTGAGCAATCCCAATTCTCCTGTCTTTTCCTCCGGGCGGAGCTGCTCCATCCCTCTGGTCACCCTGGTGCCTCTGGACTCGCTCCAGCGGGTCGGGTGGGAACACTGTGCTGCTCCCAAACACGCCTGCCCTGTGCTGTGGGACCACAGATCGATGGGGAGCATGTCCCTGCCCATGGAATGGGGTGGAACCTGATCCTTTCCAATCTTCAGATCCTTCCCAACCCAAACCATTCTGTAATTCCACGAATCCGCACCTCCAGGCTGTGAGGAGCTCGTTCAATCATCCCCCCTCCAACCAGCAACCTCCCTAAACCCTCCGCAGCCACCAGCCGCTCCTCCAGGCGAGATTGAGCTCGCCCAGAACGAACCCAGAGGGTTTTCCCTCTATTTCTGGGGACCATTAAGGCTCGTGGACAACCCCTCGTGCATTCCTTGGTGTCTGCCATGAATCCCTCATTGGTGCCCCGCGCTTCCCCAGCCAAACCCCTCCCTCTGCATGTACCGAATGTTTCCTTGGAATTTCCAGGGGCTAAAAACCATTTCTCTGCGTGGATTCCTTTAAATTCCGCCCCCAAAGCAACCCTCGGGATCACTGCAAGCGGGAATGTTTGTACTGAGGATCTCATAGGGAGCCTGGGAATTATTTAGCTGCTAACAAACTTTGCTCATGCCATAACAAAATGCAAATATCCCAATTCCAGTGTTGCTAAAACACGGAGCTGAGATCACAGGGACTTGTTCGGGGTGTTGATTTTTTTTTTTTTTAGCTGCTTATTCTTGGTATTTGCTTGGAAAAAAATGTGATTTTCTGTTTGTAATAAATAGAGCAGCGTGAAAAACATGAATTCCAAGCAAATATCAGAAATTAGGAGCTTCAAATCCTTCTGGATTTTCCCCCTTCATGGGGGAAAAGATCTCGCTAGAAATAACAAGCACAGCCTGGGAAGTGAGCAGTGGGAATATTCTGTCTGAGCAGGAAGAATCCGCAGCCACGGAGAAGCATTAGAGCAAGTGTTAATTAGGGCTGATTGACTGAGAACAGAGTCTGACACGCAGAGCTGCTCAGAGCCTGCGTTGAGGCGCTGGGAGAACCGCAGGCTGTCATTAGAAGTGGAAAAAATTAACAAAAAATAGAAATATATCAGCAGGTGTGATTTTCCACGGTCCTGAGCGATGGAGGAGCCTGGAATTGGGCATCAGCCCCAATTAAAGGAGATGCTGCCTCCTGTTCCCCAGCTCCAGCCCCGTTTTGCACCCTCAGAGGGTGATGGGGAATCCTCTCCCGGGAGATCTCACGGCCCTGCCGGGGATGTGCATCCCCGTGAAGGCAGGAATGTGGCTCCACATCCCCAAAAGGTGGGAAAGAGGGAACTGGGAGGTCTTTCTCCTCCATCCCTCCGCAGGCAGAGCTCCTGTGGCTGGATCCTGCCCTGCCTTGGGGCACTCCTCTCCCCAGAGAAAGCTTTCGGGCTGTGGAAAATCACTTCCCCAAACCGGCGCTGCTCTTTCACCACTGGCAGGTCCTGCAAAAACCAGGGCACAGCGTGGGTTGCTGAGGGAGAGCGTGGAGGGAGCGGAGAAAATCCCAGGGAAGGAGGGCTCTGCCAGCCTGGGAGGCAGCTCCAGCGGGCCTTTGGAATGTGCGTGAGGATGGGGAGCCTCGAGGGCTCGGTGGAGAGGCCATTCCCCTGGGAACCATCTCCCTGCCCCTCCCTCCACACCCTGAAACTTCTGATTTCGTGGCTTCTCCGTGATTTTCCTTTTTTGCTGCCACAAATTCCCACAGCTGTACCAACCCTACTGTGACATAAGTGACAGTCCTGGCTGGGGCTTGTGGTCATCCACAGGGATGAATAATGGGGTTGGTTTGAAATATCTCCTGGACAGAGTGGGTCGAGGCTGTGGGGGAAGACTCCTGTGGGGGCCAGCAGTCCCTGGTGTGGTTGAGGTCTCTCTTGGTCAAGACTTCATCAGCACCAGGAGCGGATCTCCACCACCACCTCCTACAGCTCCACCACGGGCTGGGAGACAGCAAAACCAACCCTCCACCACCCCTCGCTGCGTGTTTTTTGGCGTGTTTTGGGGTTGCTTGGGCTCTGTTTCTGCTCTTCCCCTCCTCCCTGCACACCTGGATCCCCTTCCCCACGTGCTCCGGCCGTAAACGCAACAGCGCGCGGTCAGAGTCTCAGCATTATTGTTCACCCTGTTCTTACACAACAACCAAGCTTGCTCTTTCGGCTCGCCGGCTGCTCCCTCCAGCCGGGATTGTGCTGTCAATCGATCCAGTTCATGCAGGAACCGGTCACTGGCATGGAAAATTTCAAACGCTCCCTGGAACCGGCTGGCTTGCACCTGGGGGCGCGGATTTGGGCCCGTCTCTGCAGGGGTTGAGGGGATGCTCCACTGCCACGTGTCTGCTCTGCTCCTTGGGCTTTTTTCCCCCAGGAAAATAGATTTTTTGGGGGCTAAGATCCACTCCTGGCTCCTGGGAGTTGGCGGGAGGCAGAGGGAATGGGATTCATCGCTGCCCACCAGCACTGGAGACCTTGGAAAAAACCCTGAGCCCCCATTCAAGCCCTGTAGCTCCAGAGGGAGCGCTGTGGGGAACTGCTGCCCCAGAGCCAGCCCGAGGAGCTGCCTCATCGGCTGCTTAATCACCTGTTTAATCACCTGTTAATCACCTGTTTCACAGCAAAGCCCCTGGCTCTCCCGGCTCTGGGTTTTAAAGCTCTCCCTGCCCGCCTGGTTCTGGGAATGCCCCTGGGAGCAGGGACACGGCTTTGGAAAACCCTCTCAAGCACGTGATGCGATTCCTGGGGTTGTCCTGTGCAGGGTCAGGAGCTCGCTGATCCTTGTGGGTCCCTCGGAACTCGGTTTATTCCATGATTCCACGAGTGCTGTCCCTCCTGCTCCCAGCTTGGTGTCCCCTGCGGCCACCCTGCAACCCCTGGGACGGACTGGGGTGACTTTGGCGGGGTGGCCGTGGTCAGGTGTGCCTCAAAGCAGGGCTGCAGCTCAGTTTCCTGGCTGAGTCCTCAAGTAAACCCGGTTCCACAAATAAATGAGGGTTTATTGCACCCAAACAGCCGGGAATTTGAACCCAGCCACGACGCAGCAGATAAAACCTGAAAGATACCCGGCAGCCGGGAGGGAAAGCTTCACCTTTAACCACGGCTCTGCCCTTCCCTCCAAGTGTGTTCAAGGGATGCTCCCCAAAAAGGAAATCCCTTCTCTCTGCTTGGGCGCAGCTTTTTGCGGGGCTGGAGCTGGAGTTTCTCCCTGGCACAGCCGCCAAGGTAGGTGTTAGAGGAACAGAGAGCGCTGCATATTTAGGAAGTTAAAGGGGGAGCGAGTTCCCTTAAAGGGATGGACTGAGAGTGAGGAGACGGTGAAGAGGCACAAGCACCCGGCCGTGGAGCCACGGGGACCTCTGCTCGAGGTGCCCCTGCTGTCCCCAGCACGGGCAGGCACCAGCAGCTCCCAGCCACCGGCCGTGCTGCGCCCGGGTCACCCCGAGCCACATGATCCGCGAGGCCGGAGCAGCGACAACAACAGGAACAATCTGTGGGAGAGGAACTTAGGGATGAACCCAACTTCTCTAAAGTATAAAAAGAGCCTGAGGGGCCGCAGGAGGCATCGAGTTTGCACGTCCCCCCCCCTCCTGCCGCCGCTGCCGCCTCCGAGCGCTGACGGTTGGGAGCCGGCGCTGGCCTGGGCTTGTGCAACACCAGTTGTGCGCTCTTGGCATCGGCTCCAGCGCCCTCCCAGAAAAGGAAACACGGCCCCAGCCAGGCCTGGAGGGCCTTTGCAAGGGCTCAAACGGCTCTGCTTGGCCTCTGCCCCTGGTCATGGTGCCGTGGAAGGGGTGAGCAAACCTGCAGGGAAAGCATGTCACGTCCCCCTAAGGAGCAACGGGGCCGGGAATTGGCAGGAGTGTCTGTGTTGCCTATCAAAGGATGCTCATGCACCTCAAAAAAATCAGTTCAAAGTCAAATGGACTTCCAGCATCTTGTATGCACAGCTACACTGGGGGAATGAGGGGTTTTGGGGTCCTATTCCCATCCATTTTTCCTGTGAATTGTTGCTGTTCCCACTTGCTGACCCAAACCAGTTGGAGGCAGGATGTGTCCCTGGTGCACCACGGCTTTGATAGCAGCTCTCTGCAAGCACCCTGCAGGAAGATAATTTCACATTTTAAAGCCTATTTTTGGCGTGGGGAAACACTATTTCTGCCTGAAACCTTCCAGTGAACATAAAAACCCCACAGAAGATGAAGGCAAAACTTGTGAGGTGGCCCCACTCCAGACCAGGCACATCCCACACAAAAACCAATCTCCAAGGCAGGTCTGGTGGCACCTCCAGGAGATGGGGCAGGTGCTGGGAGTACCATCAGACACACCTACAGATGTTTTTGATCTCATATCATGGGATATGAGCTAAGAAAAAGTGTCGCCCCCCGTCAAAGACCTTGTTTGAGGTGTCCTTTGGCCTCCAGGATGTGATAGAAGCTGTGACAGCTTCTCCTCATTGGAAGGAAAACGTTTTGCTGACTGGAGAGAGGGGAATAACAGAGGAGAAAATGAAATCCTAAATTCCAGGTCCTTGTGGCTGCTGGAAAATTGACCTTTAGTATTAATGCAAACTGATGGAACCAGAAGGAGAAAAACTCGAAACGTGATGGGGTTTTAAAACTGTAGCTCACTGAAATGAACGAGGAGCTGAGATTCCAGGAATTTAGGTTTTATTTAACTTGTAGGAAAGGAGGAAGAAACAGATGGAGCCGCTGCTCCTGAACTAAAAATACTGTTTAGAGAAGGACATCTGCAATGCAGCTTTGAATGTCAAGGTCCTCAGTGTTTAGGTTGTTCTCTTTCAAATGTCACGTCCTGACGTTTGGAGAGGTGGAGAGGTTGGAAATGCAGAGGTTGCAGCCATTCCCTTCTTCCCTTAGAAAGTTCACCTGGAGGTTTTGCAATGAAACGGAGAGCAAGTCACGTTTTCAACCTGTGGTGCAGGGATGGGGCTGCCCCTGGCCTGCCCTTCCCACTTTGGGATCCCTGAGTGCTGGATCTGGACTGGTCCCAGCTGCCGGAGGCTGTTTGGGGATGTGAGAGTCACCAAGAAATTTGACAAGTCATTCATAAAACTTCTGGGAGAGTATTTGTGAAAGCCAAGCAAATTCTGCCCCTCCCAGCATGGAATAAGTGACCTTTGTCCTGGCTTTTATTTTCACTTTCGAGCTCTGGCCTTCCGAGGTCAAGCTGTTTGTAAAGTTTGGCAGAATTAAAGAGGCAGCATTAATCACCGCAGTTATTTTATCTTGCTGGCCACCAGCTCATTGTGCTTTTGCCAAGGTCAGGACTTACGTAAAAAAAATCAAGATGTCCCAGAGTGCCACAAGTCGGCCCCGAGAGAACCCAGAAAATTTGGGTTAAAGGGCACAATCTTTGCAAAAAAGGACCCGTTTGTGTCTTGTCCCTCCATTCAGGGAGCCTTGGCAGTTCTTGTTTTTCAAAAAAAGGAAGAGTGGTGTTCTCATGTAATGACAGGACTCCGGGAGCTGGAGATTTACAGGGAAAAAAAAAATTAACAAGTCTTTACTCATCAAGTACAACTCGTCCTAAAAGGGTGAATTATCACCTGTGCTTCACTCCAGTCCTGTTAAAGCAGCACCCCAGTAAGGGACTCTCACTTTTCTTCTTGAACATGGTTTGGTTTATAGGATTATATCAACATGGGGCAAAGAGTGAGCGAGTCAGGCCATAAACTCCATCAGCTCCAGTGTGTTAATTAACCCCTGATTATTTAATCCCTGATTATTTAACTCCTGGAGTGGATGTGCTGTCTCTTATCAGAGCTCGGGGGAAAATTGCCTCCCCCGTGCCCTGATAGCAGCAACTCCCCAATCTGCAGTTAATCATTAATGAGGTGTCACAGCGCTGGATTCCCAGAAATTGGCTGAGCTAAGGTCATCCGCAGGGATGAATAATGGGGTCGGTTTGAAATATCTCCCGGACAGAGTGGGTCAAGGCTGCGGGGGAAGACTCCCGTGGGTGCCAGCAGCCCCTGGTGTGGTTGAGGTCTCTCTTGGTCAAGACTTCACCAGGCTCTTGCTTCAGTCTTGTGGTCCAGCGGCCGCTTCCCTGCAGATGTTGAAAGGAAAAGAGCGAGAGGGGCGGGGGCCAGGCTGGGTTTCCGAAAGCCCTTTCAGAGCTGCTTTTGTTGCTGTTAATGGCAGAGCACACGGAATTCCCGTGTCTCACGTGAACCTCTTCAGATGGTGGCTCCAGCCTGAACTCTATGCTCTAATTACCTCTGCCAAGTGCAAGCGCTGCCCTTTGGGGGGGTTTGATTTCCCATCTATTCCTTTCATCTAATGGTTCCTTGCGCTCGGAGTCCAAGCCATGAAAACAGCTCTTAATCTACCTCCCGCCTCCCACCAATTATTTAATACCTGGGTTTTATTCCTTCTCATTTGTCTTTCTAACTACCCTAATTTCTCCGGTTTCCCTCATCAGCGTTTTCCCAAGCTCTTTATTGTTTTCTGATTGCTGTAATTCTGCAATATCTTTTGGCACTAAAGCCTGGCTCCCCAGAGGAATGGGCTCATGAATTTATACAGTGACATTACCCAGGCTTTGCAGACGAGTCTCGGGGCTGATTCGGCCGCCCAGAAATGCTCCTTCTGTTCCTGCCTCTCCTGTCGCTGCAGGAGCTGGCAAAGCAGGAATTGCACGAGCGTTTGCACTCTTGCTATGAAGAGCCATGGAAGTCTGAGTCAAGAGTTTTGGAGGTCAAATGTTCGGCCTCCTCCATCCTTCCCCACTCTCAGCGCCCGGGACTCGGCAGAGCATTTCTTTCTTCATTTGTCAAGACAAGAGTTTCAGCCTGGGAGGAAATTCTCCCCACGGTAATTATTTCTTCTACTTCTTGCAACTGAAGCACATTTGAGAATTCGTTCCTGAAACTTCCCATGTTCTAATTTTACATGGCGGGACTGTCAGAAGCAGCACATGAGAGAAATGAGATCTCCTCCGCAGCTTTGGGGTGGCTGTGCTGCCCTAGAAGGGCTGATGAAACTCAGAGCTGCTCCCCTGCTCATTAATACCAAATTTCCTGCCTTGGTTACAGAGCTTTTAAGTGACAAAACCTCAGCCTGGGCCCGGCACGACTTCCATTAAATCCTCTTCAAGCAACGCCACATCTTTTTCTTCCTGCTTGGCAGAGGAATTCGCCTTCTAACCAAATACTCGAATGCACTCGTGCCAGGAGAGGAGTTTTAAGTATGATCAGTATGAGGAAACACATCGGGGTGCCGGGAATAAACACGTTCCTGGGAGTTTATCTGTTTATCTTACAGGGCTGCCCCAGACTAAGGATTGGCTCAGACGGGAGTCAAATGTTGCTCCAAGGGTGCTTTGCCTCTTCCAGTAATTTGTTTCTTTTTCTGTCTGAGAGTGGAATTAAGAGAGTCACAAATTATGACGAAGGATTGTGCTTGTGAAATGTTGTGCATTTTTTGAAGGGCAGGAGGAGGCAGCTGCACGGTGAGCACTGGTGGGTGGATGGGGATCTGGTGGAGTTGCCTGGTCAGAAACCAGGATTTGGGTCCCTGATCCTCCACAACTCCTGCTAGCTCATCCTGCTTGAAAAGACCCAATAATTGCAAATCCTGTCAGAATCCAGCGGTCCCTAAAGGTCCCCAGGGAGGCTGCTCAGGGTCAGAGTGGGAAAGTGGCTTCCTTTCTGGCTTGCTGGTCATCGGCCTCCTCTCGAGTGCAGGATGAGATGAGCAGAGACTGATATGTAATCACTTGGTGGGGACCAGAAAGAGCTCAAAAACTACCTGAAAATCCAAACACCTCCAATTCTGGGAAGGTTTGGGTTGGCACTTGGCAGTGGGGTTTGGCCTTGATTGTCTTCAGCCAGGACTCTGAATTTGCAGAGAAATCTCAGATCAGGGTTTGATCATGAATCGATCAAGGTGGGCCTGAAGTGCTGCATCCTTTGAGGCTGGGGGCTGGAAATGCCATCAAAGTGTGAACCCATGAACAGAAATCAGTGTGTGTCAGCTCCCGTGATCACGGCTGGGAGGAGGAAACCCTTTCCTCACTGGATCGAGCTCTCTCCGTTAGCTTTCTTCTCCCATATCAGTTGGACAACCAGAGCAACAAGGAGCCAGCTCAGGGCCAAGCCCCGAAAGTCTCCCCAGAACCACACCCAGTACCAGTCATGGTGCCCAGTGCTGTTTTCCGGGCCCCAATTAGCGGGTGTTCATTAGCAGGGGTGGTCAGGGGGGCTGACACCACACCCCGCGGGCTCTCCGTGTCTCACCACCTCAGATGTCTATTGGGACTCTGCTTTTTTGAGCCCAAAATTGTCATCACCTTCCGCCCGCTGGGTTTTTTCCTCTTTTCTGGCCCTGCGATGGCCTGAGAGGAGCAGGTCACGGGGCAACCTGTCATGTGGAACCAACCGCCCGCATCTTGGCGTGGTCCGTACCTACCTTTTTTTATCTTTGGAGACACCAGATTATGACCATAAAAGGGAAGAACGGAATTTTGGGCGAGGAGCCCTGCTCCGATTGGCTGAGTGCCGATTCGCGACGGTTTCGGGGGAAATAACCAGATGGGAGTAATTTTTGGGCCCGAGAATAAAAACAATACAACAAAACCATGTGGTTCACCATTGAAACCAAGACAGGACTTTCGGTGCTGGTGCCTCCCGTTGTTCTTGGTTCCACCTGCATGAAACTGCAGCAGGGCCCTCACTTCCACATGGGCACAGCCGCACAGAGCTCCTGGTTCCCATAAAACATCTCTGCAGACGCAACCAGCTGATGCCAATTAAGATAACATCTCCTGGAGGTTAACGGGAAGGACCTGGTGGTCAGGTTGGTTGAGAACCAGAATTGCAGCCTCCTCCTGTGAAGGCGTTGCTGCAGCCATGACCAGCTGATGTTACCTGAGGTAACATCTGGAGATGAACTGGAGGCCCAGCTGGCCAGAAAACCAGGTCTGCAATCAACCTCTGTCAACTTCTGGGTTGGGAGGGCCCAAGCAACTGCTGTGGTTGAGTATCTGCGTATCCATGTCTGAAAAACCAGCAGAACAAAGTCCCTTCGTGCCTGAACATCTCTCCCACCCAACCCTTGTTAGATCATTTGCATGGTTTTAAAACCAGGGCTTTAATCTCTCGAGACACTCTCCTAAAACGCGCCACTGAGTTACAACACTGAGTAAATATGATAAAAAAGGCTCGGAGGGTTTCCTGGAAACTTTGGCGGCCATACTTTGGGAGCAGATGTTGGTGAGCAGCAAAGTTCTTGTAAGCCATGAAGGAATTTTTCTGTTTAAGGCTTAGCATGAGAAATGTGACAGCTGATTTAGGGCGTTTGTGTCCAGGAGGGCGGAGAGTGGAGGTGTTGGCTTCACCGCTTCTGGGAATGCCACACCCACGCAAATCCTTCCCTTGGTGCCTTCATCCAGTAAGAGCAAGATGGTTTTATGGCTAATGTTGTTCTTGGAGTCGGAAACGGGCTCTTGTCACTGAGGCGATGACAAATGCGTGCTTTGCTTGTGTGCTCAGGGTGGCAGCGGGGCCACGTGTGACCAGGAGAGGTGAACCCAACCACCTGCGGAACGAGCCGGCCTGGCTGCCATGCTGGGGGAGGTTTGCTTTAGCCACTTCCCAGAAGTGGGGCTGGCAGCCTCCGGTTCCTTCCCTGAACTGAAACGGGGTGTCAGTCCCCCCTCACTGGATGCTCCTGGCAGCATCACATCCATTGTTGGCTCCTTTGGCGAGTCCATCCAAGCCCACAGAGATGCACCTTGCAGGTGCCCACACGGATGTCTCACCCTGCTCTGTTCATCCCTTTCTTCAACTTTCCTCCCCATTCCTCCTCGTATCCACTCTTCCCTGCCAGTCCTTCCTTCTCCCCATTTCGGATAAGCGCCATCAGCCCTGGAGATGGTCCTGCACCACCACCCCACCTCTTCCATCACACCCCTTCCTCTGCTCCTGCCCCAGTCCCGGGTACCTTGAGCTGTCCCATGGCAGCAGCTCCTTGGTTCTCCTCACTCCACCACCCGCTGCAATTCCTCTGCCGGCTCCACTGCCCTATTTCTTCAGTGCTGACCGCAGTGGTGACTCCCAGGACCTATCGCAGCATTGCAACCATGCTGCTTGGCCCCACAAAACCAGAGGGGAACCACAGCCTCTTACTCACTGGCACCCGAGTGATGCTGCCCCATCGCCTCCTTCCTGCTGGGCAGTGGTTTGGGGACAGTGGGAAGAGGTAGCTGTGAGTGTCTGCTCCGAGGTGCCCTCCACGGCCACCAACCCAACATCGTGGGACTCTCCAAACCCAGCCTGGGCCAAGGTCTGGTGAGGGCATCTCTGCGAGGCAGGGATGGAGGTGGTGGCTGCAGGTTTGTTGTCAGTGTGGTTCAGGGGAACACTGGTGGTGAAGCAGCTCTGGGAGCTGCAGTGGAGGCCTGGGCAGAGCCAGCCCAAGGGATGGGCTGTGGTGGTTTGCCTCTTGCTGAGTTAGGCTTGAATCACCAGGGTTTGGGGTCTGAGCTGTGCTGTTCTGCAGGATAAGAGACAAAACTTGGTGGAAGTGCAGCTGAAGCACTCTGGGCGTTTCAGATATTCCCTTGTCCCCAGAATTCCTCCCTGGGCCAGAGCTGTGCTGCTGTCCCACTGCACTGGCTGTGAGCAGAGGCCAGGGGACACGGAGGGATTCCTGCCAGAAGCCTGGGCAGGGGCACAGTGAAGCAGGCTCCGGACTCCCAGACCACAGGTTTCCTTCCCAGTCCTTCAGTGCTTGCCCCAAACCTCGCTGCAGAGCGAGGAGGAATTGCACAAATGCCTTGGCTGCATTTCAGAGCAGCCCCCCGAGTGCTGCCTGGCTGCCCCCAGGATGGTGGCAAGCCCAGCCCTGGGCACAGCCTGGTGCAGGGGACACCTAACCCTGCTCTGAACAGCCAGGGAGAGCAAAGCAGGAGTTTTAAGGATAATTCTGACCCTTCAAATGACAAGGGGCGCTTATGCCTGGCGGGATGAAGACAGATACAAATGGGGCTTGGAGCAACCCGGCCGAGTGGGAGGTGTCCTTTCCTGTGGTGGGGAGTTGGGACCGGGTGGTGTTTAAAGTCCCTTCCAGCCCAGTCCCACGGCTCTGTGGCACTGCCACCGTGCCACCTTGCAGCCCCTGCAGGCAGGCCGTGACCCCCAGCGAATGCAGCAGGGCGAACAACACCAGGCAAATGAGCACTGGAAAAAAAAAAACAACAAAGCATCATTATATGTATTAAAAAAAAAAAAGCTTTAACTACACGACAGCTTGGTTGAGCCCCTGTTCCTGTATTTGCGTAGCTGAGGGCTATCTTTGCACGGCTTCGCTGCCAGATGTTCCCGTATTTGCATGCGGGGCGGAGGGGAGGGATGCTCGGCGCTGCAGCCGGATGGCGATTGCCACCCAGTGGCTGCTCGCCCCGAGCCGCCTCGGCCTGGCGAGCTCCCCAAAAATAGCCCATCGCTTCTCCAAGCGCAGGAAAGCCGCGGCTTTTCCCTCCGCCAGGGACCCCGAAAGCCGCGGCACAGCCGTGGGGAGCTCGGAGTGCTCCCTTCCCAGCCACCGGGGTTTGGCTGCCTGGGGGGGACACAAAAGTGATTTTTTTTTAAGTGCAAGTCACTGCTGCCGCTGCGGGGAAGCTCTGCAGCTCTGGCAGGGCTGAGAAAACCTTTTTGAATCGCCTCGGGCCGTATCCTGACAGGGGCTGGCAGAGCCCATCCTCAGGGAAGGTCCCAGCAGGGACCTGGGGGAATTATGCTCACATCTCCAAGGCCCCCTGTTCATAAAACCACAGAATACTAGGGTTGGAAGGAACCTCTGGAGATTAAAAGTCCGACCTCCTTTTCCCCCCTGAGCTCATTCCTCGGCTCGGGTCATACCAAACAATAAATCTGGGCATAATTTCTAAATCTGTGGCTGCTGCGAGTTTCTGTCTCAGAGAACACTCAGAGACACCCCGGCCACCAGGGACCTGGGTTCGGATGGTTTTCCAGCTGGTCCCTCCCACGCTGGGGCTCATTTTTTGCCCTCACAAATTTTCTGCCTGGAGTGCAAGCTGCAAACTCCCCTCAGCAATCACCACTCTCTGCTGCCGCTCTCCCAGGGATTCTTTTTGCAGGCATATTTTGTATTTCCCTATTGTCGCCTCTGGAAGTCATAGCCGACAAACAGAATTATTCCAGGTACCTCCGGCAGCGCTCTCCCTGCTCCTAAAACAGCTTTTCAAATCCTATTTCCATTACTGAGGCAGCAAACAACGCTCACCTTCGCACAGACACTTCTCCCACACGCCCGTTTAACCACAGGCCCTTTGAATTCAGCACAGTGCACCTTGCTGTGGCTAATGAGGCTAATTAGGAGCCGAGGAACGGAAGTGCTCTTGCTGCAACCTTATTATTTATCTTTTTTTCTGACGCTTCAGTGGCTGGAGCAGCTCATGTACCTTGTAAGGCTGCAGCCTCCAAGGGCTGGAGGTGTTTGCTCCCGTGGCTGAGCCAGCTGCTTGTTCCTTCTCGCTTCCAGCTGCTGCTGGGGCTGATAAGGCAGCAGATTCCCTGGAATTCATTTGAAATGTGCTCTGCATCCCTGGGAAGTGCTGGGAGGGGGCTGTTCCTGAGCTGGAGCTGCCTGAGCCCGGGGGGAGCTGTATCAGAGTTAATGGCTGCCGGCAGATTCTCTTTAAGGCTTGCAACGGAGCATAAATTCCCTGATCCTGGAGCTGGAGGAGGATAACTGGGACTCCAGAAATCCTTCGGGTGAAGTGGTGGCTGCTCGTGGGCAGCTGGAGAGGGGGTTGCTGCTCGCCTCGCCCCGATGGTGCCCCCCTCATGGGGGTGTGGGTGTCCCCTCTGCTCTCTTCCCTTCCTTGGGGGTTTTCTGCTTGGAAAATCCTGCCAGGCTGCTCTGCAAGGAGAGGAGCCCCTGTGAGAGCTGATTAATAAATGGTTGGGCCGCTGATGGAGGGGAGTGCTGGGATTTCCATCCCGCAGGGAATGGGGACGGCTGCTCGGGGACACCCTTGGGGTGCTCCTTCTCCTCCTTCACCAAAGCACACCTGCCAAAATAACAGGGTTGGAAATCTGGGAGGACCCGGGTGCTCCGTGGGGGCTGGTTTTGGGTGTCTGGAGCCAGAAGATTCAGTTCTGCTCTAATCCCCTGATCTCAGGTGCAACTCTGGCACGGCTCTGGATTGATGAGAAATCCTTTTCTCAATCCTGCTCTCAAGGCACGGGGTTCAACCCAAAACCTCCGCTCGGCTGCCCGCCTGCAGGAAAATCACCTGCTGCTTTCCAAGGGAAAAATCCCAGCTGTGGTTATCCCAGCACTAATCCCAGAGCTGGGTGTTCCAGCAGCCTGGCTCTGAGGCCGTTTGGGCACCCCGAGGCACCCCTGCCGCAGCATTTCCTCCTCCAAACCTCGTGTCCTGCAGCCCAGCTGATCCCCTCCCGCAGAAAATCCCCCGTGGGAACTGCTTGACCACTGCTAAACTTTCTCCCAGTGCGAAACTCCTTCCCTGTTGCTCAGCATTTAATTTCCACTCGGTTCATCTGCAAAAAAAAAAAAAAACCAACCAAAAAAAGAAGATTTGCAGCCTCCAAACCATTTCCTCTTTCTGTGGGATGCGCTGCTGAGCTGGGGACAAACACAGCCTGTGGGGGTTTGACAGACTCTGGCCGTGCACCTTCTTTGGGCTGGGTTTGAATGCCCTGAGGGCAGCTTTTTTTTTGGTTATAACAGCCTGGGCTGCAGTAAATTCTGTGTTGAAGGGCAGAGCAGCAGTGGGGAAGGTAAAAGCTGTGCTGGCTGCTGCGTTGGAAATACCTGCCCCAGGCTCTCCTGGAATACTGGGGGGACCAGGCAAACACGAATTAGGTGGAAGGAGGGAGATTATCCCCCGAGGGTGGAAAATCTCTGGTGTGCATTGCCCAGAGCGGTGGTGGCTGCCCCGTCCCTAAAAACTCTCAAGGTCAGGCTGTGCAGGGCTTCGAGCAACCCGAACCGGTTGAAATTTTCCCTGTTAATTGCAGGGATGTTGGGTTAGATGAGCTTCAAAAGTCCCTTCTAACCTCCGGCTGTGCACTGGGAGGGATTTTTGCAAAAGTCTCAGCTGGAGGAGGTGCAGCCCTGGCAGCTGAGCAGCCAAAAAATGTCCCCCCGAGTGCTAATGAGAAAGCAGAAACTCCGCTTTTTCCCCTAAATCAGCCTAGAAAAGGCGCTCTGGAGTTACAAAATCGAACCTCTTGTCAGACTTCCTTAAAAAATTTAACTTATTCCTTCCCTGGGCTCTTCCTTTCCCTAAGGCGAGAGGGGAAGTGGAACCATCCACCCCTATTGATTTTTAAATATCTGCTTTTCCTCAGAAACACTCAAGATTTAGCTGCAAAGCTCAGTGCTTAAAAAAGGGCTTTTCATCAAGTCTTGGGAACTTTTTGTTCTTTATCCCCTCTGAGTATCATCTAATCATTAAATGTGTAACAAGCCGCCCAGGCTGGCAGGTAATTTTCTAATTATCTTAACATTGTGCTTTTAAAATTGCTCCTTGTTCTTGAAAACCTGGGGACAATGGTCACATTTATATTTTATTTTAGTATTTTACATCTATCCGCCCATATTTATTTTATGCCTCAGCATAATACCTGAGTGTCTGTGAATAACACTCTCTAGAAAGCTTTTTAAACTTTAATGTCCCAGCTAAAACCCATCTGGAGAAGGAATTGAGGCAAACCCCTCAATTTTCCGCTTTCCCACCCATTCTGCCTTCTTTAAAAGGCCACTTCCCAGCAGCTCCGTAGTCTTTTTTTCCTTCAGGAGGTCCTGATGCAATGGGAAGATGGATTTATCAGTCCTATTCCTCCATTCCTGATTGCTCTGGCTGGCGATTAGCAAATTTACCACCTGGGTGTAACAGATTTATCACTTTATTATAAACTTAGGGGAACTGCTCTTTTCTGTGCTGGGAGCAATGCCTGGCCTGACGTGGGTCCCAAAGCGCTTTAATTCCTGCTTTAGTCCACACGGGACTGATTCCCAGGGGTTTTTCTCTGCGCAGGGAGGGACGGAAGGAAATGAGATCGGATGGAGACGGGACCCTGCTAAACCTGGGCTCATCCAAACCTGGAGCTCTGCTCACCCTGGGACAGCGGTGCTGGCACATTCCAGCCTTTGGGAATGCGAGGGATTCGGGATTTGAGGGCGATTCGGGGATGCAGGGACCACCCAGCCCCCCAGAATCGCACCAGCCCAGCCCAGCTCTCCGGGAGACTCTGCCCACCCCCAACCCCGGGGGAGCCGCAGCCCTGGGAACCGCCTGGGACAGGACCGGGAGCTCAGACACCCCTCAAAAGCTGCCTCGGGTCCCTCTGGGGGCGGCTGGGAGAGCTCCGGCTGCCCGGAGAGCTCCTCCCGCGGCTTCTCCTGGAGATCTGCCTCCCTCTAGTGAGAGCCGGAGCCACCCGCACGCCGCGCCGGGGCTGCCCCGGGCGCTGGGAGCGTGCTCGGGGGATGCTGCGAGGAGCTGGGGTGCTGGGAGTGCCTGAGGGTGCTCCGCAGCGCGTCCCGAGGGTGCTGTGCGCATTTTGGGTGCTCTGCAGCGCGTCCCGAGGGTGCTGCGCACATTTTGGGTGCTCTGCAGCGCGTCCCAGGGCGCTGTGCACATTTTGGGTGCTCTTCTCCAGCACGTTCTGAGGGTGCTGTGCATGTCTTGGGCGCTGGTTTGAGTGCACTGAGGGTGCTGTGCACATTTTGGGCGCTCTCCAGCACGTTTCAAGGCTGCACTGCACATTTTGGGTGCTGGTTTGAGTGCACTGAGGGTGCTGTGCACATTTTGGGTGCTCTCCAGCATGTTCCAAGGGTGCTGTGCATGTCTTGGGCGCTGATTTGAAAGCATCGAGGGTGCTGTGCACAGTTTGGATGTTCTCCAGAAGGTTCCAAGGGTGCTGTGCACGTTTTGGGTGCTGGTTTGAATGCCCTGAGGGTGCTGTGCACATTCTGGGTGCTCTCCAGCACGTTCCAAGGGTGCTGTGCATGTCTTGGGCGCTGATCTGAAAGCATCGAGGGTGCTGTGCACAGTTTNTGCCCTGAGGGTGCTGTGCCCATTTTGGGTGCCCTCCAGCACGTTCCAAGGCTGCTGTGCATGTCTTGGGTGCTGGTTTGAAAGCATCGAGGGTGCTGTGCGCAGTTTAGATGTTCTCCAGCAGGTTCCAAAGGTGCTGTGCACGTTTTGGGTGCTGATTTGAATGCCCTGAGGGTGCCGTGCAGATTTTGGGTGCTCTCCAGCGTGCTCCAAGGATGCTGTGCCCACCTTGAGTGCTGGTTTGAACGCATCAAGGGTGCTGTGCATATTTTGGCTGCTGGTTTGAATGCCCTGAGGGTGCTGTGTAGATTTTGGGTGCTCTCCAACATGTTCCAAGGGTGCTGTGCATGTCTTGGGCGCTGGTTTGAGTGCACTGAGGGTGCTGTGCACATTTTGGGTGCTCTTCTCCAGCACGTTCTGAGGGTGCTGTGCATGTCTTGGGCGCTGATCTGAAAGCATCGAGGGTGCTGTGCGGAATTTGAGTGCTCTCCAGCACGTTCCAAGGGTGCTGTGCATGTTTTGGATGCTGGTTTGAATGCGCTGAGGGTGCTGTGCAGATTTTGGGTGCCCTCCAGCGTGCTCCAAGGATGCTGTGCCCATCTTGAGTGCTGGTTTGAATACACTGAGGGTGCTGTGCACATTTTGGGTGCTCCCCAGCATGTTCCAAGGCTGCTGTGCATATTTTGGGTGCTCCCCAGCATGTTCCAAGGCTGCTGTGCATATTTTGGGTGCTCCCCAGCATGTTCCAAGGCTGCTGTGCATATTTTGGGTGCTCCCCAGCATGTTCCAAGGCTGCTGTGCATATTTTGGGTGCTCCCCAGCACGTTCCAAGGGTCCTGTGCATGTCTTGGGTGCTGGTTTGAATGCCCTGAGGGTGCTGTGCACACTTTGGGTGCTGGTTTGAATGCCCTGAGGGTGCTGTGCACACTTTCGGTGCTCTCCAGCTCGTTCCATGGGCGCCACACACGTTCTGGGTGCTGTGGGTGCCCGGGGTGCTCGCATCCAGCTGCTGTGAGGGAGCCTCGGCTGCGAGCGCTGCAGAATCCCGGCGTGGTTTGGGTTGGAAGGGTCCTTGAGGTCCATCTCACGCCAAGCCCTCACCCCACCGGTGCCGGATGAGCCAGAGCGGCGTCGCTGTGGTTCAGGAGGGTGGAAGGACACAAACAATTCCCGGCCCCGCTCGGGATGTGCCAGCACGCAGCTGAGCGGGCAGCTGCGAACCAGCAGCCTGAATTTATCCCGAGCTGGCGCTTTGCGTCAAGTGGCTGCTGTGTTTTTTAATCCAATCCCAGAGCCCCCAGGCAGGATTTGTTGTGCTGCTGGATTTTTCCTCTGCCAGCCGGGGTAGGATTTCATCAAACGAGCTGGATAATTTCCCCACATCCTCGGGGGCTCGCCAGCAGCTCAGCTCCTCCGGGCTGCCCTTAGCAACCAGCGCAGGGAAAGCAGAGCTCCCGCAGCACAGGATGCTTTCCACCCCCTGGAGCAGCGGGCAGGGCACCCGAGCGTGTCCCGCTCCTGCTCTTTGCCCTCTCCTTTGTCACAGCTGAGCCTCTGCTCCTGGCACAGCCGCAGCCGCTGGCTCCGAAGCACTTGGATGCCATCCTAAACCGGCAGCAGCTCCTGCGGGGGGATGTGCGGGAGGAATGCTGGGGCTGGAAGCAGCAAGCTACGAGCACCCTCAGCTCCTCCAGGCCGACCTGAAGGTCCTTGACCTCGGTGGGTGGAGGGAAAAATATTTGTTGTCCCAGCAGCGAGGAGCAGGATTTTTCAAGCTGGAGGAGCTGAGGCCGCTGCAGAGCTCTCAGCGAGGTTTGTGGGAGGGGAAGGGGAGAACAAGAGCAGCAGTTCCCTCACTCATCCTTGCAGGAAGGTTAATTCCCTTCCCACACCGCCAGCGACCCCGGGGTGCCGCAGATCGGGGTCGGGAGCGGCAGCGGGGTCAGTGCTGCTGGAGGCAGAACTTGCAGCTGGGGAGCACACGGCAGCCTGGCAGGCAGGAGCAGGGACAGGGGGCATTTCCAAGCCCTTCAGAAGGGATTTCCGAAGGGAAAGGTTCTTTTCAGGTTTTATGGCAGGGATGAGCCTGGCAGCTGGAAAGGAGCCCCGGGTGAGGGATCAGGCATGGGCAAGAAACGTGGGAACAGCAGCAGGGGCTGATCACGCTCAGAGGATGAGCAGGATTTACTGCATGGAAGGCGAAAAAGAAACGAGCTGAACGCGCTGGAAAAATGGGGCTGGCGGGAAATCCAGGGCAGTAGCAGCGCAGGGATATGTCTGCAACTTCAGGTAGTGAAAAAAATCCATATTGTGGGCCAAAAGCAGAGTGCAGTTCTGCTGTTTTCTGGATTTTGAAGAATAAAATGCCCTACCCCTCCCTCCAGCTCTGGGCTTATTTCTCTTCTGCTTCCGCCACGTATTGATAAAGGCTGAATATTGATGTTTTGGGGTTATCAGTTAAGCAGAAGAGCTCCCAGGCACTGGAGCCAAATCGATTTTCCTTAAGGAAAACTGCTTGGGAGTCACCGGCTCCGACACCTCTGTCTCTGCCGGGCCTGGCGTGGTTTCCATGCGTGCGCCTCAAAAAGGTGTTAACAACAGCCACATCCACATCCCAGGGGGGGCTTTCCCTTCCCAACCCACCCCTCCCTTCTCATCTCCCCAGCCTCAGTGTGGGATCAACCAGGGCTTTGATTTCAAAGCTACTTCCCCCCGCCTCCCGGCCTTTTCCCCCCCCTCTTTTTCTCCTCGTTTTACTTCGCCCTCCCGCCAAACTTCCTCCCCCCTGGAAGATCCGCATCTGCCCCCACCCCGCTCTTTTATGCTCTTTTATGTGGCACCTCTCACCCCGCTACCGACGTGTGGATGAGGGCCAGCCCAGCTGTGCCGCAGCTCCCCAGATCCCCCGGGATTCCAGGGGTCTGCAAAAAGGCGACAGCCACAGCCCCCCCGGATGCCATATAACAG
>WEIT01010183.1:108770-184336 GCA_013389985.1 Dryoscopus gambensis | reverse complement strand
TGGTGGCTGCGGATAAATCTGGGCGGGTTTCTCTGTTCTCTCCGAGAAAATGCCTGCTGGTCACCGAGCCTCACGCGGATCAAGAGCTGAGAACCCCCGTGGCCCGTTTTGTCGGAAATTGGGCATGGTTTGGGTAACAGGAACGGAAGGAAATGTGTAAAAGTTGTATTTGAGTTTTTAATACTTCTCCATCCTCCCTGCCCTGCCCTGGGACTGGACAGACACGGGCAGCCGTGCCTGAGGGCCTGAGCTTTTCCATTTGAAATGGCAAAAAAGGGAAGAAACAGAGAGAATTTGGGCATTTTCTGGGAAAAGGAGCGTTGTGCCATGCAGGGGTACAAATCCTTGCGTGCTGGGTGGGCATTAACTGCACCTCCTGAGGGATTAAAGGATCAGGGAACCTCCCTGGGCCACATTTTACAGCGCCCACGGCATTGTCCCGGGCTGCTCCCCTTGTGCCAAAGCTGCCTGCAGCTGATTTTGGGACGTGAGGCCAAAACTGCACCCCCAGCACAGGAAATATTTGCATCCATCCTAAGGCAGATCCCTCCGGGTGCGTTTGGGGCTGCTGCTCCCTCCCCACTGGAAGGAAATCTCAGGCAAATCCGTGATCAGCTGTATAGGGGAGGGTGCCACCCCCAAATTCGGGGGGCATCTCCAGGTGTGGGGGTTGCAGGAGCCGCTGCTCATCGCGGCCGTGCCGAGGGGCAGCCAGCACCGTTCCCAACGGGTCTGCGCTGTCCGGGCATTAATTACGGGAATCTAATGGGAAATGTAAACAGGAAAGCCCCGGGGGGAGATAAGGGGAGCAGGGATGGGCGGCAGGGGCTGACAAGCTCCCTCTGGCGCGAGGAATGGACTTCAGAGCGAAGCTGGCTGCCCAGCCCGCGGCTGGCGGCCGCTCAAAGGTGTTAATTAGGGTGGGAGATAACGCCCGGACACTGTCCCCGGCTGTGCCCCTCTTTGGGAGCGAGCACATTCCCGGGGCTTGAAGTTCAGAGGCAGAGACCCAGAGGGATGGGGCCCCGCATTGCGGTGCGAGAGAGTGGGAATAATGGCTTCAAACCGAGTTTAGATGGGATATTGGGAAGGGATTGCTCCCTCTGAGGGTGGGAAAGCCCTGGCACAGGGTGCCCAGAGAAGCTGTGGCTGCCCCTGGGTCCCTGGAAGTGTCCGAGGTGAGGTTGGACGGGGCTTGCAGAAGCCTGGGACAGTGGAAGGTGTCCCTGCCCGTGGAGTGGGATGAGCTTTAAGATCCCCTCCAACCCAACCCCTTCTACAATTCCATGATTTTCACCCACATCAAGCGAGTTGAGGAAATGAGCGGGGGAGGACTGCGTTTTCCTTGTGTTCGTGGCATTTCGGTGTCCCCACAGCTCGGGTTTGTGGTTTCACCAGCGGCCCAGCACTGCTGACACCGCTCCCAGCAGAAGAAATCCCCTCGCCAGCGCTGTCCCACATCCTCCTCCTCCCTCCCACCAGGCTGCGTCAAGAGCGTCTCCCTTTTTGGGGGGTGAGAGTGAAATGCAGAGAAGAAATGGTTGGGAATGGCTTGTGCAGGGGAATTGAGTCTTGTTCAGAGGCAAAATCCCCTTCCCTGGGGTCTGGGAATGCCTCCAGCATCTCACAGATGTCCTTGTCCCATCCTCCCTGAGAACCAAGTGTCATGACTGGAGTGAATTGGAATTTAGTGACCTTGTTGGAGGAAATTATTTTGCTCAAACCAGGATATATTTAGATTTTTTTTCTTTTTTTTAGATCATTTATTCTCAGCCATTTTTCTTTGCAGGCAGGTTTCACTTCTCTTTCTGAGGCCCTCTTTGTGTTTTCCTTTGCAAAGGGAGAAAAAAACATCTCTCAGTGCTCTGGGGAAATAATTTTCTTCTCGCCGCCCTCCTGTCATGAGCCCGACTGCGCTGCAGAGATCCTGCTCATCTCCTGCCAAAGCTTGAATTGAATTAATTTCATGGATTTTGAAGGTGTTGGATGAGGTGGGAATCTTCTGCTCTCCCTGCCTTTCGAGGAAATCCTCTCCTGTTGCTTTGCCTTCCCCTGGATTTATCTCTGCGTCGCTGAGAGCGTAACTCTGAACCTCTTTGAGCTCCAAAGGACAAGGGAAAAGTGTAAACCCAGCTATTAATGAACGTCTTTTCCAGCTCTGCTCCACTGAAAATCCACCTGGAGCAATAAAAGGAGCGGCCGTGCCAGCACTGTGATCCCTGAGCCCTCACCCCAAAGTCCTGCTGGCCATGGAGCTCGGCCCTATTTTCCCTATTTTCCCTATTATTTTCCATCCTTTCCAGCTGTCTCCTTTACAACCAGAGAAAACCGACGCGTCCATGCCCGGCCTGCCCCGAAGCACAACATTCCCAGAGGGTGGATTTGTGAATGGTTGGCTGCTCATGGTGCGCCTCGGGGCCTTCGTTTTCGGGATTTTTTTCCAGGCCGGCTGAGGGAGGAAGTTTGCAGGATGTTATCAGCATCCTGTTGCTGTGACCTGCTGAGCAATAGCCTGGAAATGTCTCCCCTTCACCACACCCCGGTGGCAACCTTTTGGCTCCTGTCTGCTGGCCGTGTTCTGCAAGATTAATGTGTTTTTCCACACATCCATAGCTGAAAGGCATGGGTTTTTTAGGCTTTTTCGGGTGGTTTTTTTAGGATTTTCCCCATATCCGGGCGTTTCTGGCGGTGTTTATAAAGCGTGTGAGCGACTCCTGGCACGGCGGAGTCACCTCACCGGGGGACATCCAGAACGTGGTCGAGGTGTCTCATCTGCAAGAAGGGTGGAGAAGGGTTTTGGCTTTTGGGGTAGAGAGTTGTGGGTTGGAGAGGACTGACAAAAAAACTGACAAAACCCCCCCTCAAAAACAATAAAAGGGAACAAAACTAAGAATTATGTCACCTTAATGAGGATGAATGTTTGATTTTTAGCTGTTGGAGGCGTTTCCTCCAGGCTACAGCTGTCAGTAATGAACATCTTGGATGCTCCATGTGCTGTGTTTCCAGCACCGGCCATGGTGTCGGCCATTTTCCGTGGAATTCCATGGAATTCCATGATCCCTGGCACTGGAGTTAGCCAGGCCGAGCAGCTTTCCATGGGAAATGGCTTTGCTGCGATTGAATCCTTCTCAGGGAGTGCCTTTGTTTCACCAAATCATGCCAAGAGAGGATATGAAAGGAACCCAGCTGAGCTTTCTCCTTTCGTACCGATGGTCACGTAATTCCAGAATTCTTTAATATCACCGTAATATTTCAATTTGCCTGGAAGAAAACGTTCCAGTGGTTCCAAAAACATCTATTTAGGCATTCTAGTTTCGAGGGGAAAAAGAAAAGGAAGTGAAGGGTGAAGGCAAAACTCCAAAGCTCCTCTCAGATGTTTTCTGCTCTTCCCACATCCCATTCCCCAGCCCAGCCTTTCCCATCGCTGTCCTTGGAGCATCATCAGCAAAGGGTTTGAGCCACCAGCTTGGATCTCCTCCAGGAGCATCCCTTGGGAATGTCCAGCACCCAGGTTTGGACAGCCAGGGTTTGGAAAGGTGAGAGGAACTCGTTGTGTCCAGGTTTGACTCCACCCTCTCATCCTCCCTCATCTGCTACCCACTTCCAGTGGGGTTTAAGGGACGGATGAAAATCAGGTCCCACCGTGGGATCCTCATGGGACCAGCCAGGCCCTCCAAGGAGAGATGGCCCTCAAGGTTCCGTGCTGACTTTGGATTTCGGCTTTTAACCCTCTTTGTGCGCTCAGGGTGAGCTCGTGGGACTGAGCTGAGCTCTGGGTGGCGGCTGCATCAAGCTCTGCTGTGGTGGAAGCCAAGCAGGACAAGTGGAGCTGCTCTTGGCCCCTGGAGCAGCCAACACCAGCTTTTATCATCCCAAGGATTCCTGGTGACTCTCCAGCTGCATGCCCTGAGGTTGTGACACTGTTTCTCCAGAGCCTTTCCCATTCCCGGCAGAGCAGGCTGGGGCTTTTGTTTGTTAGAAGGAGAAAAAGCTGCCTCCAGCAGGAATAATTCTGATTTAAGGTCCTGCTCCTTTTTCAGGGCTCTTCAGGGAAAAGATAATTCTGACCCTGTTTCTGTCCACCTATTTTTGCTCAGCTCGATGGCAAAGCCTTGTCTGGAGCTGCCAAGTAACGTCACCTCTGTCCCTTTGCCCCCTGTGCCTGGGGGCCAGTAAATCTGTAGGCAAACATTAGGCCTTCCTGAAAAGCCTGGCACTGCCGGGAGAAAATCAAAAGCTGGAGGGTTTTTATTATCTCTCTCCTTATTGTCCTTTTTTTTTTATTGCCTTTTGGAGTCACCCTGGAGAGCAATCTCCATCCCACAGCTTGGCCCTGCCAGACTTCCTCTGCTGTCGCTGTGACCTAAGGAATGGAGGCCAAGCCTTCCTCTGCTCCGAGCATTAATGAATTTAGCTCCCTAAACTCCAGGGATCCCTTTTTCTGGGTGTTCCCAAGCTGAACTGGGACTCCCAGGGCTTTCTCCCCGCTCAAAACCATCACCCCAAACTTGCATTTGGGAGGGGAAAGGCTGCGGGTTCCCTCCATGGTGCCGCGGTGGGAAGTCTCTGAAACCCCCTGATGATTCCTGACTCCCAGGGAGGTCTGCACGGGGGAGAGGCTCGGAATCTGGCAGGAACCCGGAGAGATGCTCCTTGCAGGGAAACTATGCGCTCTGCTCGCTCATTAAGCACTTATCTCCTGCTCCTGCCCCGAAGGAGGACGGGGTTGGAGCGGAGGAGGCGCGGGAGGCCGATTGCAACAGGCACAGATCCTTTAGGAGAAGTGAGACACCACTGCTGAGGTCACGGCGAGGTTGTAGGGACTCCTTTTCGCCCTTATCATTCCAAGGTATGCAGCCCACCTCTGCTTTCCCGGGAAACCGGGAGGTGAATAAAAGCCGTGCTGCGGGAAACGTGCTGGCATCAACTCAGCGGGAGTCTGGCTTCATCCCCTTAGTCACGGAATCATGGAATGGTTTGGGTTGGAAGAGAACTTCAAGCTCACCTTGCTCCCAGTATCCATATTCCTTCTCAATATCCTGTCTATGCCCACCCTGTGTCAGTGGGAAGATGTTCCCCCTTGTCCTGTCTCTCCAGGCCTTTTTCCAAAGTCCCTCTCCAGCAAGTTTGGAGCCCCTTTAGGCACTGGAAGGGGCTCCAAAGTCTCCCCAGAGCCTTCTCTTCCCTAGACTGAACCATCCCAATTTTCTCAGCCCTGCAGGCACTTGCTGCCTTTATTCCAGCATCGCCGTAATCAGTGGGATTTTCCAGTAAAAAGTCATGTTCCATCATGCTTTGGGAGCTGCTGGACATCACGAGGGACAGTGACAACTTCTAGGACACGTCCATAGCAAAACTTCCCAAGGTTTGACTTGGAGGTACCATTTGGATTTTCCCCTTGGCAACAGAATAAATTACTTAAGGAAAAAAGTCATTGCAATTTCCTCCTAACTTTTTGCTTGTTCCAGGAAAAGAGGGGATTTCTCAGCCTAAGAGGGAGGAAGGATAACCTGTCATCCACAGGTCAGTGCCTGGTAAAGAATTCCAAACCTGGAGAAACGTGTGCCGGGCTAACCCGTATCTCCATAACTGGATTCCCAGCATGGGATGAGCTTTCAGGATCTGACCTTTCTCTCCTGACGGCCACTAAAGTCCACCTTCCTTCCCTACTTGTCCTCTCAGGGTGGCAACAACTCTGGTATCAATCAATTAAGTAATTACACACTTCCTCTTGCGGGTCCAAAAATGAGCTCGGCTCTGCCAGGACATTTTACTGAGAAACTTTTCCTGGGCAAAAAACATTCACCTGGATTTTCCTCCTCTGTTTGCTTTGAGGCATGAGGCGTTGGATGAGCTGCCTCAAAACCTGGAAAAATTCTGATTAAAACGGGAATACTCCTCTGGACTCTTCAGGCAACCTGTGTCTTACCCACCCCTGAGGATGCTGGGTTTGGATGGGCTGCTCCCATGCATGAGGAGCTGTTTTCCTTGGATTTACCTTTCTGCTGGAATGCAGCAGTTCTCTCTTCCCACCGCACGGTCGGACCTATGAGCTCATCAGCTCCTGGCTCATCCCGGTGCTCCACTGGGCTGCTCTGCCCTCCTTTTATGTCACACGACATTCCCATCATAATTCCAAGGTCAACAATTTGGCTGACTCACTCCGGGCCAAGCAGGGGATTTCCAGAAGCAAAAGCTGCAACGTGAACATGAAATATTTCTTTTTCTTTGGTGTTTTTATTGTTTTTTCCCTCGTCTGTGTGTGCGAACCTGCTGGAAAGTGGCTGGCCTGACTCGGCACATCCTGGCAGGGCTCGGCTGGGATCATCCCGGCTTCCTTCTGATCCTTCTGGGGAAGGTGAGAGGAGGTCCAGGCTCCTCGTGGGTGCATAGGGGGTCTTCTTGCACCTTGGCAAGGGAAATGGGTGCAGCTAAATCGTAAAATCATGGGATGGGTTGGGTTGGAAGGGACCTGAAAGCTCATCCAGTTCCAACCCTGGCACCTTCCACTACCCCAGGGTGCTCCAAGCCCTGTCCAACCTGGCTTAGGGCACTGCAGGGGATCCAGGGGCAGCCACAGCTTCTCTGGGAATCTGTGCCAGGGCCTGCCCACCCTCACAGGGAACAATTCCTTCCCAATCTCTAATTTAAATGGAGCTTAAAACCCCCTATATATATACATATATTTAATATTTTTACATGAGTCTTGAAGTTGGGTCTTTGAGGCAAAGAGCCAGTGAAGTATCTACTGAAATATCCATGTGTTGGTCCAGTTTGGGATCAGCAGGGAAGGACCCTGGTGGAAAAACAAACGGATTCCCTGTTAAACCTGGTCCGTGCTGGGCTCGGCTCTTCCTTTAGGAATCATCCAAGACAGGGTTCCAAGTGTGCCTCGTGCTGTCAGGAGTGGTTACGGTCACATCCCATTTTTATTTGCCTGTGCACATCTCCTCCCAAGCCTCGAAATATCCTTTTACCTGTGAAAAAAAATACAAAAAATTTCCAGATTTTCTCCCCAAAACCCCAGCACTGCAACACCTACCTTGGATTCCCAAAGTGCAGCATCACAGCCTGGCTGCAAAGAGCCTTTTCCGTCATCCCAGGGGAGAGATTGGAGCAGAGTCAGCACTTGGAAAACTCTCCAGGAGGGGGGTTATTCCCCGGGCTGCCCGAGGGCCCCTCGGATGCTGCAGGGAGCTGACGGAGCAGTAAGAGGGGACAGGAAAACAACATTCAGCCGTGGCATTTGCTGCTTGCGTGCGGCCGCAGGCAGGAACTGCTTCCTCTGTTTCCAGGCTTTTAGGGAAAGGGGAGCTCCACGGAGTTGCTAAATTGGAATGAAGCGAGGGAAAAAAAAAAATTATTGCTGCGAACAACAGAACGTTTGGCTATTTTTTCTTTCTTTCTTTTTCTTTTTCTTTTTTTTTTTTTTTGGAAGACAAAAACACAAAACCTTGGAGTGATTTACATGGGAAAGGGGAGCCGGAAACAATTGTAGAGGCTGTTTTCCAAAATTGATGAATAACAGAAGATACAATGGATAAAGCAAATGGCCCAAATTTCCTGCTCTTTTAAGCTGCTGAATAGATACTGAAAACAAGGGTGCCCTGTTTTTCTCCATATGGAGCTGCCAGAGAGGGATTTTTTCCCGGGTTATTTGGGTTCTGGAGGCAGGAGCAAGGTGGGTGCTGGGGGTCCCCAGGACCGTGGGTGCTCAGAGGAGCAGGATGCGTGGGAATTCCAGAGGTGGGGAGGAGCAGCGCGGGCCAGGAGAGTAATTCTGAATAATTTCTGGCAAATAACGCCGCGGGCGTGAGTCACGAGGAGGGGTCTGAAACTTCCTTTTGGGTTTTTAAAAAATAATTTCTCACTTGATTTCCCCTTCGCCTGAGGCTCTTTTCCTCCAGAGCCAAGCACTTTTCCCTCCTGATCCTTGCCCCTTGCCCGCTGGATGAGGACACAGGTTTGGCTCCAACCAAACCCAAGCTGGAAACTTTCATTTCTCTTCGCAAAAGCCTTTGATGCTTCCAGAGAATATTCTTGTTTTGCTTTGGGGAAAAAAGCCTTGGATGGGATCCCTGCAAAGCTCTTGTGTTTCTCTGCTTTGCCAAGATCCAGGAGCTCCAGCCCTTGTCTGGGACACCACAAAGGATGTCCACGTGTTTAATCTCTTATCAGTGGCAGAAAAATCCAGAGAAACTTCCAGTGAAGCCTCTTTGCTGTGTCCTCTGTCCACCCCACGTGCACAAAGTCATGGTGCAGTGAAGGGATTTTGGTTAAATGGACAAACAACAACTTTTTTGGCGGCTTTGCGATCGAACTGCTTGGGTTTAGCTGGGGCGGAAAAGGCTGAGGTTCAAGGGAACGACGACAACCAGGAGTTACCACTCTGGAGACCTGGAGAAGGTTCCTCCAGCCTGTCCAAACTCGTGCATGGACATGCCTGGAACATCTCCTCTAGATTTTGGGCCTGGCTGAGAGGTTTCCATCAGCTCTTCTGGGGAAACATTTCCTCTGAGCAGATATTTTCTGCTGTCAAAGCAATTTGATGTTGGAAACCTGAGGAGTATCCTGGAAACTGCTGAGCTGGTGACTTCGTGGGTGCATCTCCTCATGATTGTTCCTGCTGGCTCCTGCAGTGCCCTGTGAAGCAAAGCTTCTCCAGGTTCCTTTAGGCTTTGAGATCATGAATGTCTATCCCTGTTTTTTTCTCCCATCTCTCCAACATCTCTCTCTTCCTCCCCAAAATCTGGGAACTCCACCAGGCAGTTGCACCCAATTAATCAATACATAAAAGTAACCACGGACAGCAAACTGAGCTGTTAATTGCACTCAAAATCTTGTTTTTCACTGCTGGGTCAAGTGATCACCCCTCCCCAAACCCTCCCGTTCCTCAGGCTCCTGGGCTGGACTGAACACACATTAAAAAATGCAAAGCCACCATTCCAAAATCCCTTTCTTGGGTTGTTTCCCATGTTAACCGAAGCCCAATAAATCACGTTGTGTATTTATGGCCTCTGTGAGCAAATTGTCATTCAAAGGCCACTTGGAGCCTTCAAACCCGAGTGAGTTATTGTGGATGTGATACACACCTCTTCCTCAGCAGCACATTCAGATGTCAGGGCCCTGAGGAGCACTTTCCTCCCTCAGGCTCATTCAGGCCTCAGAGGAAAAGGGATTCAAATCACTCTGGTATTTTTAACTGATTCTTTCCCGCTGGTGGGGGCAGACTCAGAAGGTTTGCTGAGCCATCACCCCTGTAGGTCGTCTGGCCTGTGATTCCACATGAATTGAAGGAAGGTCTTGGATGCTGAGCCCCTGAAAAGACACGGGGAAGTTATTTGATGGTGTAAAGTCAGTGAGAACTCCCCGGTCCTTGCAGGGAATCATGGAATGGTTTAGGTTGGAAGGGACCTTAAAGATCATGTGGCTCCAAAAGTCACCCTCAAGCAGGGATCAAACCTTGATCATCTCCTGGGCTCCCCACAGGACATCCACCAGCCGCGGTGGGGGTGGTGAGGTGAAGGTGAGGCGAGGTGTGAACAACAGGTCAGTGCTTGGGGGAAGGAGGACGTGTCCTGAGACAGAAATGAGTCCTCCCCAGGAAACGCCCTCTGGATGAGCGAGGAGAGAGCAGTGAGGGTGTGAGGAAGGTCTGTGGTGAGGCAGCCGCTGCGTTTTTGGGGTCAGCGTGACAGCTTCGGCCTCAGTGCTCACAGCCCCACGCGATGCTGAATTCACACTGCTCCACCCCAGCACGGCTCAGGGCTGCGAGAGGGTCGGGCTGGACATCAGGAGGAATTCCCTCACAGAAAGGGGCATTCAACGCTGGAATGGGCTGCCCAGGGAGGTGCTGAGTCCCCATCCCCGGAGGTGCCCAAGGAGTGACTGGATGTGGCACTCAGTGCTCTGGGCTTGGTGACAAGTTTGGGATGGGTCACAGATTGGATTCGGTGATTTTGGAGCTCTTTTCCAACCTAAATCATCCTGGGATTCTTTGATTATAAGTGAGCTGGGTCCTGTCCATGTAGATGCTTTTGGCCTTGGCAGGGCTGAGTGTGACTTGCGCTGAGAGATAATTATCGATGAGGTTTTTAACTCTGAAGCAAATTTGACTGTCCCAGGAAAATCCAGTCTGTATTTGACCCTGAACTTCTCGGGGTGTGTAGAAACCTGGAGCCTGGGATTGCCACCCAAACCCCACAGTCCCTGATTTACCACGAGCCCTTTCAGGAAGTGAACTCAAGCCTGAGAGATGGAAAAGGCCGCCTCAGATCTGGGATTTACGAGGCGCAATGATGTCAGGGTGAATTCCTTGTGCTGTACAAGCCCCCAGGGAGGATGTCCACGACACGGGGCTGACGTGGACACGCTATCCTGAACCATGAGGGGCTAAGAACTAATTATAGACTAATTAATGTCATTTGCAGAGCTCAGCGTGGGCTGCACACCCAGAGAAGTCTTTGTTCCACGGGCTGCTGAGCAGATGGAGACCAGTCCTGCCCCCACGCTCAGGATGCCCAGGAGTTCCGTGTGTGCCAAGGACAAAGGCTGGCAGGGGATGAAAGGACTCCGGGGCTCGTTTAGTGCTCACGTGGCGTCGGCGAGGATGGAGCCTGCTGTCATCAGATGGGATGGACACAACGGACACAACCCTCTGGGCTGCTCTTCCAGCCCTGGGTGGGATTCAGATTTTGGGACAGAGGTGCCTTTACCTGTGGTGGGCTTTGAACAAGATGGGACCTTCCGTGGGTGACGAATATTTTGGTCACCTGCGGCGAGTCCCCACGAGGGGTGGCTGGTAATCAGACCACCAGGACCATCCTGAGAATCTGCTGGGAAGGGGGAGGGACAGCGAGGAGGCAGCTGGCTGAGGAAGCCCCTCCGTAAGCATTTTCCTGCCCTGGGATGACCAACGTACATCCTGAGCAGGGGGTACCGCATTGTGCGCCCTGTGCTCTGCCCATCCTGCCAGGAACAATGAGGAGGCTCTGCAAAACAAGGGAAGGCACTCGCAGGGTTGTGGGAGAGAAGAGCAGGGGGCACTGGGGGAGATGACGCAGGAGGAGCAGCCTTGTGCCTTGGCTGTGCGAGGTCAGGCGGCCTCAACACCCCAAATTTATCACCCGCCTTGGTGCAGGCAACTGGGGAGGCAAGAAATCAGTGCCATGGGGTGAAATTCATCTCCAAACCACCTCCTGGGGGCTGTTTAAAGCTTTTCCCACCTCTCTGTAAGATCCTGCTTGGGGCTGGGGAATGCCCATGGCCTCTCCTCATTGCTCCCTGCTGGAATCCCGGAGCCCCTGGGATGTGGGGGCCGGGTAAAAGGGGGGTGCCCAAGCCCAGGGCTGGCGACAGAGGTGGCAGCTGTGCCAAGCTTCTCTCCTTACTGAATCCTCCCTCCTGCCTGGCCCTTCTGCTCCTTTTCTTCCCTTCACCTCTCTGGGTTTGAGTGGTTTTGTGCTGTTGCTCTGGCAGAGGCTGAATTTTCCGTCAGTGGAAGTTCCTTGAAGCAGGAAGCATTTTGGAGTCTTTCAGGAGCACAGGAGGGTCCTGTGAGGTTCACAGGCTGTGCAGGTGAGGGCGGAGGCTTCTCATGGACTTTTTCCATGCAAGGAATTTTTTCCACCAGGGTGGTTTGGATTTCAAGCTTTCCAGCAGCTGAGACTGCAGTTACTGCAATAAAAATTCACATCTGGCTGCAAATTAGAAAGCGATAATCCAAGGGAAGATGGAAATGCAAAAGGTTTGGATTTTTCCCCAAAACCAAGTGGGAGCAGCATTTTACCTGTCAAATAGCCTCACTGTTGTAATAATATATAATATCAAGATTATTGATAATATAATTAATAAATAAGATAATTTACAATTAATTATATATAATTCTTCTACTAATAATAGATAATATCCAGATTAATCCCATGATCCAGTTTTTCTGTCCCAGCTCAGCCCTGCCATAGGAAAGACACCCGTGTCAGGACGGATGGAAGTGGAGATGGGAAAGCTGTATCCCTTTCACTGTGGAGCATCCTGCCCTCCACATCCCAGCATCCACGGCCTCGGCAGAGGGAGCTTGTCCTCCGTGCTCCAGCGATCCCTAAATCCCATCAGGGCTGGCAGGGAGAATTTGCAAGGATAGCATCAAATTTTGCTGTCGTTACCAATTAGTCTTGAGAGCTGGTGCCGGCATTCCTGGCTTCCGGCAATTCCCCGGCAGCCTGAAGACTTAATGTCTTCCTTGGCTGCTTGTGGGAGGGATTGATTAATGTGGGATGGGATTTCCATGGGGCTCTGGCTGTGTTTGCTCCGTGTGTTGCAAACCCTCCGTGTACCTGGGAGTTTTTTGGGGAGGAGCTTTCATTTGGGGCTTCCTTTTTTCCCTGCTTCAAACTCCGAGCTGCTCCAGGCAGTGGAAGGAATTGGGGATCCATTTTCATGTGCAGATGTGAGGTTCAAAGCAGCTGAGGGATGCAAGCTCGGCTGCTCCATGTGGGTCTCCTGAGCTCGGAGAGGATGGTGCTGCAAGCCCTGAGTGTGGTTTGAATGAGAGTCACGGAATGGTTTGGGTTGGAAGGGACCTTAAAGCTCATCCAGTTCCACGGGCAGGGACACCTCCTGCTATCCCAGGGTGCTCCAAGCCCCGTCCAGCCTGGCCTTGGACACTGCCAGGGGTGGAGCAGCCACAGATTCTCTGGGCACCCTGTGCCAGGGCCTCCCCAAGGTTCAGTTACTATGAATTAACATCAGGATTGCGCCCAGCCTGCCCAGCACAAAATCTGTGTGAGCTGGGACTCTGCTGGGAGACAGGTCCTGCTCAGCAGGATGTTTTCCAGGCTTGGTTACAGTGATTTCCAAATGCGCAGGGCATTGCTGCTGGGAAAAACCAGCCTTTGCTGGAGCAAACAGCCGATGATCTGAAATCAATTTGCCGTGGATGGGTTTAAAGCTGACTTTGGCTTCGTTTCCAGGCATCTGCACATTGCTGTCATTTGTTAAAGGTGTCACAAACGCTGCTTTCCCCTTTCCTTGTCACAGCTCCTCCGAATTACAAGAACTCCTTTAATTTCCAACCCTCTCTCTCCCAGGCCCTGCCGCCTCGAAGAGCAGCAGGAGCACCTCCCCTGTGCAATTTCCCTTTCCCTCTTAACCTTGACCTGGAATACGCTGAAAGTTGTTACTGGGAGCTACCTTGATCAGAAATGACGTTAGACAAACTTGCACAACCAGAGGCAGCTAAACCCCGCCACGATAAAAACTCCCCGGGCCAACAGTTTGGAGTTGGGGACCTGCTCTGCCTTGGGATGTGGAGCTGACTGCTTCAAGGCAGCAGCGATTAAGTTTTGTTTGCTTTCTTTCAGAGGGGCTGTGCTTTGTAAAAGGAGGAGAAGCCTTGCCCAGAGCCCCTGGGTCCTTCAGGGATTGGGGTTTGTGGTTTTCAGGTCACACCTAAAACTCTGCTGAGCTGAAACGAGCTCCCAACCGTTCAGCTTCGTGGATTGAGGTTTGAAAGGAACCTGAACAGAAGGCTGAGCATCAGCTCTTGTGCAAAACTCGGGCAGGATCTGGATACCACGATTTGACAAAAGTCTTTAGATGTAGAATTGCTATTGTCTCTGGGAACGCTTTGCTGGAGCCTCTTCCAGGCTGGGTGGCAAATCCACTGACTTATTCCTGGGAGATCCTTGACCCAGAAGGTTGTGATGAACACCTGATGATTGGAATCCTTCTCCTCCTCAGCTGGGGGGCATTTGTGTAGACTGAATTTTCTAAGAGTTAATTTTGGAAGGCCCAGAGCCTGGAAATTGAAACAGCTTTAATGGGCTCTGCTCAAAGCTTTTATTTACTGCAAGCTCGAGCAGAGAAATCAAGATCCAAAGTTGTTCCTCCTGCAGGCAGTGGAAACAATCTCTTTATTGCAGCGAGAGTCCAACCCTTAACTTGTGTCCAACCTGAACTCCTCCAGTCTGCGCGCGCTGGCAGGGAACGAGCTGCTCTCAGTTTCTGCTCTTGGAACTCTGGAATTCTTTTTGATCCTGGAGATAAGGAAGAAGGCTTCTAAAGCAGATGCGTCATGCCTGCTTAATTTTCCATTCGAAGCAGGGAAGAGATTTAACTCTCTCCTCTCGGGGAGTGTGTGTGCCAAAATCCCTCCTGCTAGTGGAGATGCTGGGGAGACCTTGGAGTGTCCATCCCTGGAAGCATCGTTAGCTGTGGAGAAGCCATTAATTAGTAACAGGCAATATGTTCTTCTCTCCCCTCCTCTGAGGAATAGGCAGTGCTATCTAAATAAGCTGTTTCCTGAGAAGTTACTCAGAGTTACTGCTGGAGCTCCAGGCCAACTCTCCTCCCCCGGGAGCCGGACAGAAACAAAGCTTTTGGAGAGGGAAAAGCTGCCCTTTAGTCCAGCAGACGGTGCCATTCCTCTGAGCTTCCTCCTTTCTCCTCAGCCTCCTCGGCGTGCTCCCTGCTTGTTTTTTCACCTCCCGCCATTTGCCAAGCCATTTCTATGTCTTCCTACGAGCTGCAGGCACCGGAGCCCTCTGTGCTCTGGGTTTGTCCAAAATCCCCCCCGACACTCCACCCCACCCTCTTCAGGTTCCCTTTGCTGGCTTCCCACAACCTCCTGCATTCCTTGTCTCCCTCCATCCTCCTCCTCCTCCGTAACACCACCGTCTTCCCCGGCCGAGAAACCACCGGGCACCTTCTCACAGGCTTCGTTCTGGAGCATCCTGGAACCAAGAGCCTGATACGGGAGGGGGAAATTTGGGAACAGCATCTCCAAATGCCCGAGGGGCAGCAGCGCTGTGTAAAAATCCTTCCCACTTCACTTCTGGGCAAGGAGGGACGAATCTGTGGAGTGCTGTCTCCAGTGGGCTGGGGCAAACCTGCTCTGGTGGGTGCCTTTGGAGGAAGGAGAGTCTTTTTCTGGGAGTTGTGCCCTCTGCTCTGTGTTAGCAGCACTTCATTCCACCTTCTCCATTAGAAACACTCCCTTGCCCTCCACAGTCCCTTTCGGGAGGTGTTTGGGACAGCACGTCAAAGCAGGAAAGGCTCTCCGAGGAGAGGGCAGCTGTGGGGACACAGATGGATGTCCCTGTGCTGCCTTTCAGGCCAGCCCCACACCAGGCTTTTAATTTTTTAGACTTGTTAATTATCTCTGTTTTAAAAAAAAAACCCCAGTTATGGTGGTCTCTGCAAGGTCACATTCCAACGGGAGCGAGTTTCCCTGAATCTCAGCATCTCCATCCTCCAGTCGCTGTCACACCTCCAGCCTCTTTCCACTGGGAGATTTGGGCTGTCATGGTGACACTCCCTGCTTTGTCCGGCTGATGTTTCTGACGCGACCAGGTTTTCTAGGAATACAGAAAAATTCCAGCGTTAACTGAATTCTCACCAGAGAAACGATGGGAAATAATTGGGCTTGGAGCAACGCATGGTGTGCAGCACCTATCCCACACTTGCCAGGAGGTATCCAACAGATCCAAGATCCAAATCCAGGCCGAAGAGGAAGAAAATGTATTAGGCCCACCCTCGGAGCACCAAGCGAGGAGGATTTAGTGTGTACAATAAGCTGCCTGTGGATCATTTATCACCGCCCTGCTCTGATTGCCTGGGGGTGATGATGGACACCAGAAGTTGGGAAAACCTAACGACGTGTGGGGAACGGAGCGCAGGTGTCCGTGCGGGAAGCGGCAGGAAATCAACCTGACAGCCTTAGGAAAGCGCCTGGCGCTGGAATCCGCGCGGACCCCCGGCTCGTCCCCTGCCTCCCGCTCTCCCGGCGGGAGGGCCCGGCTGAAAGGCTTCTTTCTTCCTTCCCCGCGTGGATGATCCCACCTCTTCAGACAGCCTCTGTTTTCCTTTGGAGAAGGGAACAGCTGGGGCAGATCTCTGTGCTCCGAGCGGCGCGGGCTGCAGCCCCCCCCCGCCCGCCCTGCACTTTGCTCCTGGGTGGGAGACAGCGGGAAAGCCCGCAAGAAACCTGGCATTCGCCCCCAGATCTCCACCACCTCGGGATCGCACGCATTCCCACGGGGATAGCCCCATCCGAGGCACTCAAGGGAGGAGATCCCAGCAGAGCTCCCGTTCCGTGGCTCCGGCGTCCATCCCTGAACGTCTCCGTTATTGGAGAGCCCCTGACCTGCCCTGACAGGTTTCCCCATTGTCTGCCTGACCTCACCATTATAAAGCATTTCCTACTATTTAGCCTGATGTTTTTCTTTCTTAATTTTAGGCCATTAGTGCTTGTTCTTCCCAAATTTACTACTGAAAATGACTCTGCCTCCTCCCTTCCTCTGGCTTGACGGATGGCTACGGAGTGACCCTCCAGGATTTATATCCCCAGTGGCGAGCAGGGCTCCTCTCCTCTCTTAATCCCCTCAAGGCCGTAGAAAAATAAAGTTGTTGTCTTTAAATTCGAATCTGTTACAAGCTCTTCCTGGAAGCAGCAGCGTTCCCCACCTTGCTGGAATTCAGCTATATTTGCTTTCACTGCTCTGTCCCACAAAGTCCAGGAATGAGCTTTCCAAGACGTTTCATTTTTCATCAGGATTTTTCATCAGTTTTCATTTGCCTCCTCTATTTTCTATTTTCTTTTTTATTTTGTTTTATCCATATAATACAAAGGCCATTCACTTCCCCATAATTTAAAGGGGAAAAGTTTGCCTTTCACCTCTTTTCTTTAAACTGAAATGAATAATTCCTTTTGGAGTTTGCTTCTTAAGCAAAATAAAATGGAAAAATCGTTTCAAAGAATGAAAAGTAATTTTCCAGAAAAGGAAATAATTTGATGGGCAGAACACTGATTTTGTTGGTTTTCTTGGCTTTTTGGATTATTAATAATTTTAACTTTGGCTGTTAAGTTTTAGAGAAACTCAAAAATAATATAAAATTATCATTCAGTATGTGAATTCATGGAGTAAATGCTCTTCTCTTCCAGTGGTATGAAAGATAAAATTGATGTGAATGAAAATCTCTAGGACAATAATTTCAAAATTATGCCGAATTGCGGGTGAAATTCCCTGAAAAATAATTTCTCCTGGATGCACATGGGAATTTCCACTTGGAAGTGTGGCAGTTGGTATCTCTTTTACTTGTGACCAAGTAAACCAAAGCAAGGTTGTGACCCAGTTGGAGATGTTTGGAGATGTTCTGTTTGGGGTCATCTGACCAAAAATATCCTGGGTCTTGGGTGCTGGGACGGCAAAATTTATCTCCTGTGCTTCTTCCAGGCCTGCAAGTCTGGGATGGGGACTGCGGGAGAGATTAAAAGATGGGATGTAGCACGTGGAAAACGAACTTGAACGTGAGTTTGGGGTGTTTTCTTTGGAGCCCTGCCCTCGGCGCTGCTCCCGCGAGGCGCGGAGCGGGCAGGGCTGCCGGACACCGTGGCCTGAGTGGCCGCTTCCTACCGTGGGCTCCCTCCTGCTCCCAGGGTTTATTTCTGGGATCTTCCAGCCATTCCCCTCCAAGGAGCATTTCCTTCCCGCTTTCCCCTGAGAGGAGCAGGACGGGAGCGGGGAGAGGCAGCGGCTCCCGAGATGGGTTTCAAACAGAGCCAGGAGCCTCCTTGGGAGGTTGGAAATCAGGGCGCCGACTCTGGCCACCAAACCTGGAGTTGCTGCCAATTTGCGACATTTTCCCTTAAAAGTCGAAGATTTAATGGAAAGAGAGGTCAGGCTTTGACCTGAGCACTGAGCAGGGTGACAGAGATGGCTCCTTCATGTCCTCTCCAGGGGTTTGTTAGTCTAAAGTTTAGTCCTCACGTCAGATGATGCATTTTCCAGGGAAGTTAATGGATTCGCTTGCACCGCCACGGAGTGGTTGGCGGGGGTGGGAGGGCGACTCTTTCGTGAGAGACAAATGACTTCCTCTGGACAAGCAGCGCTGTTTTAACTGGGGAAATGATGGATGAGTCCCAAGGAAAGGCTTCGCACAGGCAGACGAACATGCAAACCTCACGTTGTCAGAGATCCAAAGAGACGACAACGACAAACCCCAACCGCTGAGCGGGGACGGAACCCGGCGGCGGTGGCAGGGATGGGGATCGGTCTGTAGAGGGAGACTTTGGGCCGCGCAAAACCACGTCACCACCACGAGATGGGACAGGGAGCGATGCCAAAGGGACACGCCGGAGATTCGGGAGCCTCCACACAAGTGGGGTTGCGGGTTCGTGTCCAAGGGCTGCCAGCTCCGGTTAAATCCGAGCGTTCCCGTGGCACACGCATCCGCAGCCTTTCCCTTCCGCCCTTGCCGTTGTCCCTCCCAGACTATTGTTTGGATTTTCCTTGGGCCGCCATGCTTTGCCAAATGTTTCCCTCACGGTTTTCTTCTGGGCTTACCTTTACTAACCATTTATTTTAAAAAAATTTTAAATATGGAGATATAAATACCTGGTCAGTGCTGGGCACAGCAGCTGCATCCGAGTTCCCGCTCCTCGAGGCACTTGTGTGTCTCCCTGTTGCATCTGGAACTCCAGACCCTGACTCCAGATTCCACTGCTCTGGGTGTGGCCGGAAAAGATGGAGCAAAGAGCTACAAATAAAACCCCAAACTCCCCCACGGGGGGATGCAAATGTGAAAGGTGACTTTAACCTCCTCTCCTTTCTATTTTTTACCATCACAGTGAGTCTCGAGTTTTAAAAGCACTTCAGAGCCACAGATAAAAATGCAGAGGAAAAGAAATGGAATTTTAGGTAACCTGTTTGCCTCCTGCCCTTAGAAATCTTTGCACACAAGACAAGAAATAAGCAGATTGATTTTTGAGTATTTCCTTTCCTGTGGAGTTGCTGAGTGGGAATGACCTCGAGAACTGCTGGAGTATGACCTTGGGGGAGACATCCTGGAGAGGAGAAGATGTGGGGATGGTGAGCTGGAGGAAAGACAGAGTGCTGCCACCAGAGTTGGTGACTCCCATCCAGTTGAGGCTGGAGAAACAGCACAGAAACAAGGGATTTGCCCGATCCTGGATAATTTTGTTGCTTGTATAAAGCTGTGTCTGTGTTGAAGGGCAAAATCTTAACTGGGAGTGTTGTGCAAAGTCACAGAGGGAGCAGGAGGAGCCTGTGCCCAAAGGGAACGAGCACATTCCATCCTCACGGGCACGAGGCACCCTGCCAAGGACAATCCCTGCGCATGGATCCCTCAGTCCCTGCATCCTCCATCTCCTCCACAGCCCCAGATAAAGCCTGGGGTGTTCACAGACCTCAAAACAGCAATTCCCAAGGGGCTGGGCCGTCCATGAAGATGGAACCTGCCTGGCTGGCTCTTCTTGGATCCTGGAAAACTTCCACAGCTCAGGTCCTGCTGTCAGTGTGGAAGTTCCTTACCCACTGCCAAGGATCCAGTTATCCAACGTATTTATACCTGCAGTGACAGAGGGGGATAAAGAAATACATCACCTCTGTGAGTGCACTGAACCTCATTTAATTGTTTAGTTAAAGCTTCTCACCTGCCTGCTTCGAGCACAGAAATGCCCCTTCAATCCCCAAATTAATCCCTGATATTATTGATTGCAGCCAGGACGGCTGAGACTGGGAGTTATTTTCTTATGCAACTGTTCAGTCCTTGCGAGGGAAAAGCAAAAGGCAGTGCTGGAGCTGCGGACTTGATTTATAGATATTAAACATTTTATAGTAATTTTTTATCACTTTCATTCCTCTCTGTTCCTCCTTCGGATGTTGGAATAAGCAGGGTGGGGAGGGATGGGGAGACAGCGGACTTTAAACTGCCATAGCTCTGGGAGAATGATGGATCTTTGTGGGCTTGGGCAAACCCAGTTTTTGGAAAGCTTTGCCTCTGCTCCCTTTTAAAAGGAGGGCAGCACCTTATCTCCCTCCTGCCAATCTGCCAGCTGTGCCTCCCTGCACGGAGTGGGAAGCCCTGAGCACTCCTGCTGGGCGTTTTCTGCAGTCCAGGAATGGCAGATCCAGCTGGATGCCCGTGGAAACTCTCCCGGCGCCCTGCCAGGACCACCCTGCGCTCCGGCAGCGCCGCCCTCCACGCCAAACCCACCTCCTCCAGCACCACCTCCCCAAAAAATGCCGAGCATCCCTCCAGCAACACCCCCCCTCCCCAGAGCCACCTGCGGCTCAGCCAGACTTCTCCCCAACACATTTCTCTTTAAAAGCCCAGATTAGCCTAAAATTCTGTTGGAGATAAAACCCGGCCCCTTATCAGCAAACGCATCCAGCCCCCACGCACTCCCGGCGCTCCGCAGGCTCCGGCCGTGGCCAGTTACCACCGGAGCGCGGCTGTTTTCCCAGCAGAGCACCGAATCCATCATTCCTGGGCTTTCCTGCAGCAGGGCCATAAATCCCGCCGAGGCGAGGGGTAGGTGGGACCCGAATTCTTCTCCACCAGGCGCTCCCTGGGGAATGCACGTCCAGCGCCGCCTCCTTTTCCAGGCACTGTTCCTCTCCCCCAAGGGATTCCTGGTCTTTCTGACCATGGCTTAATTTTTTTCCCCGGCAGTGTTTCTCTTCCTCAAGGGATTCCTGGTCTTCCTGGACATCATTTAATCTTTTTTTCCCACCCTTGCCCGCCTTTTTGTTTCATGTCTTTTATGCTTCCAAGGGCTTCTCTCCCCTCTCCTGGGCACACAGGAGAGGGGATGGAGCTGAATCCCACGTTGATGAAGGATGAAAATCTTCCGTGGGATTTAGATACGGACTCCCAGAGCTACAAAAGGCAGGGATTAATTACTTAAATTAAAGGAATGAATGAATAACTTAGAAAAGGCATTATTCAAGATGCTTTGGCTGATAGGAGAAGCTGGAATGGCAACCAGGAGACAGTGATGGCTTTGGCTTGGGAAAGCCAACTTCACTTTGGGCTGGGAGAAAGAGAAATATATTTAAAACTGAGGCTGTTTTTTTAAATCTTACCGTGGTGAAATCCAGCCTTTGCCAGCACTGGGACTGGGATATAAATATGAAATATAAAAAAATTAGGTATGTGCATGTTGTGGCTGGGGAAAGGGATTTATGGCACTGGAATATTTTCAGGGACAGCCCTGCCTCTGCTGTGATGGAACAGGAACAGGGGCACAGCTTGTCCGGGGATAACCTTTCGAGGTGTTGAACGTGGCTGGGAAACGTGGGTGTCCCCAAAATTCTGGATCCATCCGAGGCCTGAAAAGCAGAGAAAATCTTGCCTGCGTGGGGTTTAAATACAAAATCTTGCCCGGGTGGTCATTTCTAGCTGCTCACGTGCCCCCCTGATTCCACATCTTTATCAATAAACACCCGTGTGAGATAGCAGCCCCAGCTGAGCCCTGGCAGGGTTATCAGAGGACAGACAGTAGTTCCTTTAGCCAGAACAGCCAAGGTCTCAGGGTTAAAAGCCAAGGGTCAGCACAGCCACCGCCCCGTGAGGCATGGATTAGATCAAAAATTATCTCTGAGTGGCATTGCTGTGAAGCAGCCCAGAGCGTCCATCTCTGGGCATAAATCACCTCGCCTGGAGTGGGGTTGGGCTTTAGGGGCTGCCTTGCCTCTTCCAGCACTGCTGCCTGGTATTGGTGGTGCAAATCCAGAGTAGAAAATCCAAGTGAGGTTCACTGAGTCAGGGGAAAGTGGATTTTTTTTGTTGGATGGGTTTTTTATGGCCATTGCTGGCTGCAGCTGGAAGTGAGCATTGAAAGCTGCTGAAAAATTTTGCTCAGTTCCGTGAAAATCAATTTCAGCCTCTGCCATCCCCAGCGTGTTGCTGACCATTCCAAAATTCAAAACTTTACCCTTTTAATCAATACATTAATCATGGAAGAGAGAGATGGAAGAACTACAGAACCACAGAATCATTTAGGTTGGCAAACACCTTTGGGGTTGTTAAAATCCCACAGTTCACCCCTAAACCGTGACTCTCAAAGGAGGCACAGCCTACCAAGAGATAACCCCCAATTTTATTGCAATTATTTCTCCAGGTTTGTTTATTTATTTTCTAAAAAATTATGGATAGGACCACACTCCTCAGACCACTTTTGACTCCAAAATTCCACTTGTTCACGGCTGTTTTAATGATGAAATTACAGCTGAGAATGGATTTTATTTAACTGCTGTCTGAATTCCTGGCACTGAGGGATCCAGCTCCAGCAAAATTCATCAGCTGTCACATAATTTTGTTCTGTGCCTGCAAGAAGCAAGCTTGGCTTAAATTTGTTTCCAGTTAACTGCAGTGAGCAGGAATAAAAGTCTGAGCAGCTGGAATCGTGTCCGAGGAAACGTTTCAAGGCTATTTCCCAAAAACTCCAGCTGGTGGCAGCAGCAATTTCTTTTCCACCAAAAGTTAAACAGAAAACTAAAAGGAGAGGGGGAAAAAAAATCCCTAGAAAGGATAGCTACCAGCAACTTTGTGGAAATCTCAGGTGTGCTGCTCGAAAATGAGATTAAAAATGTTTATTGCTTCCTTAAAATGGGGGGAAAAAAAATCCCATTCCTGCTGGATTTAAAGCAAAAACAGAGAGAGCTGATGACAGAGAGGCCTGGGATGGACGTGTCTGGGACAGAGGTGTGCTGAAAGGGCCCTTGAAAGCTTCCTTGGAGCTATCAGGTGCCAGCAGGGATGGAATGACCCCCGCGGGAAGCAGATTTCCACGGGAACTCCCATCTTGCCTCCCTGTAGCAGTCCAAACCCTTCAGTGGGGAGAGCAAGACCTGGGGTATTTTTGGGGTAGCTGTGGCATAGAGAAACGCGAGCCCACGCTTGGATCCACAGATTCACAAAGGGCAGTGGCCACAGGACGGGATTTGGGAACAAAAATCCCTCCCCAGGAGGATGAGGCAGCCCCGGGACAGATCCCCGAGAGCTCCGGAAGGCCGCGTGGATGTGACACCTTGCAGGCAACATTTTGGATTTGATCCACCCAGATGTTCTTTGATTTACCCCCTCAAGATGTTCCTTCCAAGCAACACCCCTTGCCTTTATAATTCCTTCAACTCCGCCCTCTCTGTTCCCTTTTTCCTCTGTCTCACCTCCTGTCTCATCCTCCTTGGCTCTCCATTTCCATGAATTCCATGAATTCCATGGCACTACCACGACTGAATCTTTTCCTCATCCTCCAGCTACACCTCCACTGCTAAACACCACCCTGGCATGTTCCCTACGCAGCCAGGATGTCTGGGAAGGACTCACCCCTGGTGGTTTCCCTCTAATCTTCGCATCCCTCTGGGAATATCTCCGTGGAAAAGAAACGCTGCTTCGCCATTGGCTCCGTTTCCCTCCCGGAGGAGATTGGAGGGAATTTCGGAGCCCTCCGAACATGCAGGCACAATCACGGCTTCTGTGATTGAGTCGTTCCTCTCTAAATAAGTAAATTAACTCTAATACCCTTATTTGCTATCAACCTTATAAAATGTAATAAAAGCCAGATGTCTCTTCCTTAACCTGATGTGCCATGGATGGATTATTTTTTCCAGACTTTATGAAAGTGATTTCGCCCTCTCTCTCTCTCTGTGTTTCCTCTGGTGAATTCACCGCAGGATCTGGTGGGAAGAAACTTGGAAATGGATTAAAAAAATGGAAAACCCTGGTTTTGTGTGGATTCACGTCCAACCTTCCTCTCTCCGGGTCTCGTTCTGTGTGTGGGTGGCTTCGAGCCCGGGAGGGCCACTCTGGACTCAAGGAGATGGTGAATTATTGAGGGATTTCAGCTCAAAAGGGTACAAAAGATGCTAAATAAGAGTCCTCTTCCCAAGAACCTCCTCAACAGCCTGGCTGCATCACAGAAGTCATCCAGGGCTGGAGGCACAGAGAGGATTTGGTGTCTGGTGCTCTCGGATGGATTTAAGGATAGTTTGGTTTGGCAAGGTGGGAACCAAGCCCAAGAAAAAATTGCAAATCTGTAATTTTCTGCGATTTCCTTTTATTTGAGGTGAGCTCAGCCGAATCACAAGACACTTCCTGGGAAGAAGGTGGACTGAAGACCGCACTGTGCTTTGTCCTTAGTTCTTGCTGCTCAAATGCAGCTGCCAGTCTCCATTCCCTGGAAACGAGCACGGGATCGCTGCTCCACACGGAACTGTTCAAATCCTGAAACCTGCACTTGGTTACCTCACTGCCCCACCATAATCAGGCACAGGGAAAGCCTGGAAAAAACTGTAATCACGCTCAAAACCAGGCCTCGGGATTGGGTTTCCTGCACCAAGGCTGCTGCTGGCAGGAGAGGAGGGACAGACGGACAGGGGACGGCAAAGCCACAGCCGTGGATCTCTTGGCTCATCGGGGGCTGTGGTGGAGGGGGATGCCCTGACACCATCCCCGTGTCCGTAGGGATGGGAGTGGTGGGGCTCAGGTCAGCGGGACAGCTCAGCACCCATGTCACCATCCACGGGAGAGGGTGGAGAGGAGCTGCAACGTTTCCAATTTATTTCATTGGCTTTCCTTTAAACCAGCTGAGAAGTGGCAGGACCCTGTTCTGAAACCCCTCCGAGCTACAGGACTTGCCCATGGAGTCATTCTGGCTTCCAGTTAAACTAAATATTGTTTTTACACCAATAGCTTTTCCCCCAGCTGGGCTGATAACGCGATCGTGGTGTTTGCGTGAGGTTTCCAGGGAAGCAGTTTGGGGTTTTATGGCATTTGCTGGGAGTCAGGATGGTTCCTCATCCTGAGGAACACGTTCCACAGAGCTGTTCTGAGCTCAAGGAATCTTCCCTCAGGCACTTGTCTCCAAGATCTCATCCACAGACTGCTCCTGCTTTGGGGTCAGTCCCCTTGGCTGGATCTCCCACATAATATTCCAATTCATTCTCCAAAAGAAACAGAGCAAACCCACCGTAGGGCAGAGCTGTCATTTTCCCAGGGATTATACAGCATGGATGTCCCTGGAATATGGGGAAATCTCTCTCTCGTTTGGCAGGTTTTAGCAATGTTGAGCTGCCAGAAAGTCCCACTGAGTCAAATTCCTGCTGAAACTCCCATCAACCACCAAGACTGGTTTTGCCTTAATCTAATCTGATAAAATCCAACAGCAAGGTGACCTGGAAAGCATTTGAGGAACCATTCCCAGCTTTGCTCAGCCAGCCCTCCAAGACAACCCAAATTTCAGAACCACAACTAATTTTAGAACATAAACTCCTTTCCTCCTCCATCCTTCTGCTCCAAGAACGCTCCCGAGGCTGCTGGTTGAGTTTCACCCTCCTGATTTGTACAAATCACGTCAGGTTTATGAGTGTGTCACACGGCATTAGGGTAAGACCCTTTGCCCATCTGATTTTCCTGCTGGTTTCCCCTAATTCCGGACGTGGAATGCGTCTCCAGCCAGCCAACCTTTGAAATTAGCGAAAAGGCACGGAAAGCCTCTGCTCTGAAATTAGAGGTATCTCCGTGGGATTACAGAGGAATTAAAGGATAAATCTGGTGAGGAAAGGGAGAGACCAAAGGCCTGCGGAGCAAAATCGCGCTGGATGTCAGAGCAATTTGTCCCAAAATCCCGGCACGAGGACGCCCAGCGGAGAATTAGTGGGAATGGGTTGTTTTAAGCTGTGACCCCTTCCCTCAAGTGCTACTGCCTCCCTTGAACCACGGGAGGCTCCGGCCGTGCCCGTGGCTTTTAAACACAACATTTATTATCCCTCGGCCCCGCACCGGGGGGATCCCGGGATGGGCAGCCCGGAGCGCGGCGCGCAGCCGGCATCTGGTTCTCATGTTCAGTCTCAGCTCTTCCACTCGGGCTCGAGTGACAACAGAACAATGCTCGCCCTGCAGACTGACTAATTAGGCTGCATCTGGAGCTAATTAAGCGTGGAGTCGCAGCGAGGAGAGCGCTCCCCTTATCAAACCAGCAGCAGGGGCGAGACAGGAGAAAAATCGCTGCTGATAGGGCTCGGTTTTTCCGTGGAAGCAATTTAAATGAGGCAGTGGGAATCAGCATTTTATCCCGCAGAGACACGGGAGTGGGACCGGTCCCAGGATGATGAACCTGGGCTGGTTTTTTTTTGTGGGGAAGGGGAAAGGTGGGAGCCACAGAGATTTCAAATAATTAATTAAGATTTTCTTTGAACTCTTGCTTCTGTGCGTAATGTATGGGCACAAAGAGGCCTCTTCAGCATTAATATCATTTAGTATTTTAGTTTCTGATACTCCATGACACTTGTAATTAAATAAACTGACCTTTGCGAGGTGAAATACACTCTGATCTCTCTCTTTTTGAACTATAAAAAGGAATTTTTATTGTTAGATATTCTAATCTTCGTTTTGTTTGCTCAAAACTGGGAGAAATATGGTTTCCACTGCTTTATCAGCCCCTAATTAGGACGAGGCTGCACATTTTTTAATAGCTGGACAGTTTTATTTTTTCAGTGAATGAATTCTTGTGGAGGTCTAGAAAATCCAGAGTACAGGGAGTCACAGCAGTTTAAACATGAAGTAGCAGAGTTTATTTTCGATGCCTCTATTTTTCATCGTAGCACTCGCAATGCCAATAAACGGAGAGAAATCCTCCAAACGCCACAGATAAATTTGTCATGGCTTGGTTCAGAACAGTAAATTATTTTTAGATCCATTTTAACTCCTCTTTTCTGACCTGGAAACGTTTTATTTCCAGGATGGAAATGGTTTAGCTGCAGGTTCTCATCATAAAGAGGTTTTTCGATTGATTTTTCTCCCCTTTTTGCTGTGTTTTGTCCCGGACCCATCCCCAAGAAGTGCCCAGGAGCATCCAGATTTAGATATGGATCCATCCAACGCTGAAATTCCCACAGCCCTGGTGCTCCTTAGGGCTCCTTGCTCTTTCCCAGCGTGCACCATTTAAATCCATTTTTGGTGAGGTGAGATCTGGGGTTTTGCCAGAGCTTTTTCAGGATTTAGAGCTCTTTGTGCCTCCTCCAAATTATCCTCTCCGTGCTTGGAGTGTCCACCTCTGACCATTCCTCCTGCCACGCTGAGGGAGAAGTCCCAAAGCCAGAGAAATCCCCCAAAATGTGTCTTTTTTGTCTTTCATTAAATTTCTTTGTCTTTTGTTTAATATATTGTACATCAAACTCATTAGTGTTCGGGGTTTTGGTCCCACCACTGGCATCAACGAAGAGCTCCAGAAGTCCTCTGCTCCCAGCCCGCCTCTGATCCCAACACTGGGATTGGTTTCCAGGAGTTTCCTTCCCCTTGTCCTTCCCTCCTTCATGGATTCACGCGATCGTGGGGCCATGGAACTGCTCGGGTTGGAAAATCCCTCTGATGTCGAGTCCAGCCCTTAGCCCAGCAGTTCCGAGGCCACCACAGAACATTTCCCATGGGATTTGGAGTGGTTTAATGCCCAGCTCCAGCCTGGGATGATGAGGGGGGAAAAAAATACTCACAGAGATGCTTTGCATCCGTGTAAAATTATCTGATCTTCCCTGAACGTTGAGGTTTTGGGATGTCCCTTCTCTTTGAGAGCAGGGGAGTGAAAGGAGAGAGGAGCTGGGATATCCTGGATATTTTTCCAGTCCTTGGCTCTTATCTTGAGACTGAGAAGGGAAATGTAGGAACAAACTGGATTTGTGGTCTCAGGGTTTAACAAGCGGCTTATGCAGATTGTTATTCCCTGAGTGGGGAACACGGGCTGGAATTTAGTCCCAGCAACTGTCCTTGCATTCCCAGACCCTTTCAATCTCCGAATTTCAGGATTCTGGCGCAATTTGCCGTATTAAACTCTGGATTTTCCTGAAGACAGACCTCAAGGATCAGACAGTTCCATTTCTAGGCGAATGTGTGTGGGAGTGAAAGGTCACCTCAGGCTTATCTCTAAATAAACCCAGGAAACTCCAAATCAGCTCCTTTTTTTTAATCCCTTGCAGGCTGGCAATGGGCAGAGCAGCCTGGACAGCTTTTTCCTTAATATCCAAATATTCCCCGCTGAAGCATGACCTCAAATATTAGCTTTCCACCTAGCAAGACTAGACAGGAGCAGGGCAAAGGCGCGTCTGTTCCTTAGCCCTGATGCAGGGAAAACTATTTAGATCAGCTTTTTTTTTTAATTATTATTTTTTTTCAGCCCCTCCTGGGCGTGTTTACTTTCTTTGGGGCTCATGAATGGCGGCTTCAGACCCCCCCTCATTGTGATTTTCCCCGGGTCCCTCCAAACATCCCTTTCTCTCGGTGCTTTTTCAAAAAAGAGCCTTTTTTTTTTGCCCTCCCTCCCCCGTGTTCCTGCGTGTTGTGATTTCACTGAGGCTTCCAATGGTCTTCAACAGTTCATTTATGCCGGGAGCCTTCTATAAACTGTACAGCCATGGTCTCCTCGCCCGGCCACCCACCGACCCAGCCTGTCTAAACAGCATCTGTCTCCGTCCCAGACACATCCAGCCAGCTCCAAATGGATTGAATCCAGCTTTTTTCCCCCCTTTTTTCCCCCCCGCTTTGTGCCCTCCTGCGAAGCCAGGGTGGGAGTCAAGAAGGGGGCACCGGGGTGGGGCGGGGTTGGGGTGCTCCCAGCGCACCCCCGGGTTTGTTTGGGGAGCGCTGCGGGAGCTCCATCCCTCACGTCCCAGCCCATCTCCCCACGGGGAGCAGATGCATTATTAGTGACGGGAGCCTATTTAGCCTTAATCCCAAATGCATTACCCGGGGAGTTTGGCTTGGCTTTTTGACTTAAGGTATTGGAGGTTATTACCTCTGGAATGCAGGCGTTGCTCTGAAGGATCTCTCCGTTTGGGGAGAGGGCAGGGATGGATGGGCTTTTCCCTGCTCGGGCAATTCGGACACATTTTTGAAAGATTAAGTCAGATCAGCACTTGAAAGGCTCAGTTACCTCTTGAGTGTGACAGCACAAAACCCATTCCCCTTCCCAAGAGCCTTGTTCGGCTGGGAAAAAAACCTGAAAAAATTAAGAGAGGGGTTAATTTTGCTTGGCAGCTTGGAGAGGTTTGTGTTCGCTAAAACACTGCTTTTCCTCCTATTTACGCTGCAACATTGTCCAAAAAGATTCCTGGCTGGAGAAGGAAACTGCCCTCTGCGGTCACTGGGTGCTTCCATGAAGTTTATCCACATCCATGTCGACACTTTGGACACGGCAAAAAGGAGATTTCCGAGGGCTCGTTTGGCTTTCAGGCCTGGGGAGGGGGCACCTGTCTTAATCAGGGGAGCTGTCATTACAGGGAGAGGGTATTTTAGGGAGAAAAGGGTGCGGTTCTGGGCTGGCAAGAGCTGGGCTCAAAAATAGGAATTGAATTTGTAATCGAATATGGGGAAAAGTCATAAAATTCCAGGTTTAAATATGTGGGAATGATGCTGGGCTCGACAGAGCAGGGAGGTTGTATTTGATAAATACAGCTTACGAAAGATTTGATTTTCTTTAACTTTTAGTTTTTGAGACAAAATGAAAACTTCTGAAGTGTTTTGGCACCTATGAGGTGCCAGGTCCCTCTGAAATCAAGCAAACCTGCTATTTTCTTTATTTGCAACCTATTTGAGCTAAGGAAGCAAAACAATACAAAAAGAATGTTGAAATGGCAGGGAATGCCTCAGAGTGAAAACACTGGTTTTTAATAAAGGGGGAAAATAACATATAAATTAAGGAAATTAAAAACAAAAAAAGAAAAAAGAGAGAAAAATACTTGATGAAGGGGAGGGGGAGATAAAGTTTTCATTTTGGAGGGTAGGATTAGGTTGGATATTGGGAGGAAATTCTTCCCTGGGAGGGTGGGGAGGCCCTGGCACAGGGTGCCCAGAGAAGCTGTGGCTGCCCCTGGATCCCTGGCAGTGCCCAAGGCCAGGTTGGAAAGGTGTGGAACGAGGTGAGCTTTACGATCCCTTCCCACCCAAACCATTCCATGACTCCATGGTTTCTGGGATGGAAGGATGTGCCCTCAGCCAGAGCCCGGGTTTGGAGCTGTCAGCTGAGCCAGTCCAGCAGCTCCGAGGGGCTGCTGATCCTCTGCACAATCAGAACAGAGCCTGCTGACATTCCAGTATTTTGACATTCCCTGATTTATTTCCAATTTCAGGTGCCTGAAGAGATGCGTGTTTTGCCCTCCAACCTTGTTTCAGCGCTGAGGGGATCTGTTCTGAAGTGAGGCCTGGCTTTAGGAATAAAAGAAAGGGATTTGCTCTCCTGTGCTGACGGCACTTCATTGTTCTCGTGCCTCCTCCAAGCCCAATTCAGATTAGATTCACTATCAGTCATGATTATGGAAAAGAAGCGATAAAACGTGGCTTGGAAAAAAAAATCATGTTTGGACAAGAATTTGCTGACATATTGTGGAGTGATAACATGATAGTGAAAATAGCCAGATCCTGCCTGGCCTGGCGTCTGGAATCAGTAAAAAGAGGCAGGCAGGAATATTGCAAGCTGGCTTCTGTTCCCTTTCCAGTGCAAAATCGGCACCTCTTAGGGCTTTTTTAGAAACCCACTGATAGGATCTGCATGGAAAACTTGCCGTAATTCCCGGATCTCGGCTCCAGCCTGGACTGTGTTGCAATCTTTCCTCACCGAAGTCATGGGGGGAATTTCTGGAGGGGGAATTCCTCCTCTAAAAGAAGGAACGACCAGTTGGGTTTGCCAATCCCAGCTGGAGTATCCACAGCTGATGCTGGAGGAATGCTGTCCTGTGTGGAGAAGGGGAGCAGGGTGACCCTCAGAAATGAGAAACCTGCCTGGTTTTAGTTGGGATTTAGCCTGGGTTAGGTCCTAGTAGTTGTGCTGGCGGTGGTGTGAGGTGCTGCCTCACCACCTCCCGGGCTGCCTCATCTTCTGACTTGCAGGGGAATGGAGTGGACAACTTTCACTTCTGAACCCAGCAGCTCATTCTGGCCGCGGCTGATAAAAACAAGGCCACTTTATCATCCCAAACTCCTACAAATCAGGTGAAAATTGGTGTGTGGGGTGAAAGATAACACAACTGGGAACCCTGCAAATCCTGGCCGTGGCCAGTCTCATCAGGCTGATGGTTGGACTCGGTGATGCCATAATTCTGCGTTCCTAAAACCACGTTTCCCCATCAAGAAAAAGCTCCCCCTTGAAGTTACTTTTTCCTTGGTTGTGTTTCACGCACAGAGAGGGAATGCCTGGAAAGACCTGGGCTCTTCCACTGTAATTCCCAGGCTTTCAGCCACAATCTGGTATTGAATGAGAATTTGCATTTAGACTCTCAGAATAAGGAAAAAGGTGATGGAGGAGCGCAGAAACCGAGGGACGGTTTTAATAACGGCGGTGTGGAAAGGCCGTGAATGCACAAGGTGGGCTGGAGCTCTGTTTTTCACTTGCTGAAGGTCTCTGCTGTGTTTGGACTGGGTGTCCCTGGATCTATCCCTAACCACAAAAATTATTCACCAAGTCCTCTGCCCCTTCTGCCAACACCGTGATTCGTAGAGTATTGGATCTCTTCCGTAAGAAGGTTTCAAACTCTTCTTTCGAGGGGCTGGATAAGCTTTGTCATAAAATAGGGATTTTATTTTGCTTAATTCCACACCATTCCTCTTCATTTCATCCCTTCGTAAGCCTCAGCAATCCCTGCTCCCCCACAGGATGCTGCTTCTCCACGCCTTAAACAACCTTTGCTTTGTAGCCTCTTATTTGAGTCAAAAAAATATATAGAGATACTCGACCATTCCAAAAGAGGAGAAGAGAGGGAACAACTCCCCAGGAGTGGGTGCAGCCTGGGCGTTCCATAAAATGCTATTTCTGTCATTTTATGGCTGAGCGTGTCTAAACTGGGATGCTTTTTGCAGAAGGTGAAAATGCCATGAGATGCCTGGGATCCTCTTGCATCTGGAGGAATGTCCATGTCGCAAGAGACCTCTGTAAATATTTATACCTGACGACTTCGCAGCTGGCTATTAAGTGCCCTGATTGCTCCTGTAACGCTGCTCGCAAACGGAGATCTGGCATTTAAAGGTTGCAGCACAAATTGTTCCCTTGGCCTTCACTTTTTGGTCGGAGAATTTACTCAGAGCTGGTGATATCACCGGGGAAACATCCTCTCGCCCCTTCTTTCCGTGCGTGCACGACGAGCAGAGCTCTCCCTCATGGAAAGCGGGAGGGAAAGTGGAAAAAAACCACCCAAAAAAAGACCCATTTGGGGGTTCCAAAGAAAACACGTGGTTAGGGGGCATCATGGGGGTCGCCTCCCCGTGGTGGGGTGTTGAGGGTACCTCGTGTGGGTGTTGCAGCCCCAGCTGCTCTTCCTTTGGCTGGACGCCGGCCAAGCCACAGCGCTGGAGTGACCTCGGAGCGCCGGTGACTCAGTTTTGCCACGGATCTGCTCCTGACAAAGCCTTTCCTGCCAGGTTGGGTCGGGGGGTGCTGTTAACCCCTTGCTGGTTGGGAATGGGGTTGGTGCCGGGTGGGTTTTCTGGCTCAGGGGTGCTCAGGTGAGGGTATGATGGCCCAAAGCTGCTCCAGCGAGGTTTGGGGTGTTGGGACTGCTGGGAGAGGAAATATCCGCTGGGCCAACAGGCTTTTTTTGGGATCCATTACTCCAGGGCTGGGGCAGAGCTCAAGGGAAAACAGAAAACAGCCACATCCTCATATTATCCATCCTCACTACAAATTGAATTCGACCCCAGGCATGTGAAAACACCACTTTATCATCACCACAGCCAGTGCCAGTGTCAAGGAGACCTCTGTGGCCTCCTGTTTTACATAACTTAATAGTTCAGCTGCACCTTTGGCTGGACTAAAATCAATCCTGAGTTTGCGTCGGGCAGCCAGGAGGATTTCAGAGAGGGGACAGAAACCATTAAGAAACCAAACAAACCACAAAGTGCCTCGTTCTGACTTTCTTCTGAAAGGAGCCGCTTTCAGACTTCTCCTTTTGAAAAGCTGTCTCGTCGTTGGGCTAATTTGGAACTAATGAAAAATAAATCGGCCCCCTCTGGGCCTGCCAGGAGAATCCAGTGTTTCATTCTGCTGGAAACGAAGCAAATAAAACCAAATTAATCTTGAAAAGTTGAAGTGCTGGCACGGGGTCTGTGTTTCTGACGGGGTTTTGGAGATGGAGGGAGCAGGTGATTCTCACTCTGCAAAGCTGTGCCTGGAGAAAAACCACCCAGTGCTGCTTTTTTATTTATTTGACCCCTCAGAAAAGCTGCAGGCACCACCCAAACCTGCTCCACTGCCTTTGTTTGACCAGGCTGCTCCTTCAAATTGTTTGGATTGATAATTTGGGTGATAGCCTCCTCTCCCTGTGCTCAGTCTCTATAAATCCCTACATCACAGCCCTAAAATGAAATCCTTATGACCCGTCATGAAAGTCAACAGAATAATTTTTCCCAAGAATGCATTCCAGGAGTCCCTCCTTCCCTCATTCCCTGCGTTTAGGTTCAGTTACCACCCCCTTTCCAGGTAATTATTTTTCTTCCTAATTATTTTTCTCCTTTGGGTGCTGACACGGCAAGAAGCCAAGCTTCAACGGGATCCCTTGGGTGGGCTGGGCTGGGGCTGTGGCTCACGACACTGGGATCCTTGTGGGTTTATCTTTGGCACCTTTCAACTTGGAAAGGAGACAAATTTATGTAAAACCTTACAGCTCAGATTTTAAACAGAGAGGATGTGCCGTGCTCAGTGTAAGTAGAATATTTACAGTTCTAAGGCGGGATGACAGATGCCCCTTACAAATGATAAATAGAGGTTGAGTGTTGGGAAGAAGATTCATAAGGATAAAACTCATAATGGGGTAGTCTTTGTGGAGGAAAATGAAGCTTGGGCACGATCTCAAAATAAATTTACTGTTTACTGAAACAGTGTGGAGAGGTTTAGATGCTGTTATAAAATCATTATTGTCATCTGTGCTGAAGATTTGGGTCAGTGGGGCTGTTCCAGGCTTCCTAGAAAATTTAAACTCAGCCCTAACAGTCTCAGGGAGGTCCAGACAGCTCCAGCAAGGCTGAGGGAAACCCAGACTCCTGCACAACACAGCGATGGTGAGGATGGGAGCGGATGAACTGACCTGGAATTGCTTGGTCTGAATTCACATCTCCGGACGTGCCTGAAAATATGTCCCAGCCCAGACTAAACCAGGCAGCACATCTGGAGCTGTAAAACGAGGGGCTGCAAGGGGCAGGGAGTGCATCTGTGGCAGGCAGAGATTCCTCAGGTTTCCCAGGCTGTTCCCAGGCTCAGAGGGTCGTGTCCCTAAATCCTCACGGCTGAGCCGGGGTGCAGGCTCCCAGTTAACAGCCCAGCCTCGGCCGTGGGGGTTTGTGTCAGCCCCAGGCACTGGAAAAGGCAATTCCCCCTCTTTTGGGGTGCCCTGAAACTGCCAAGAGAACGCAAAATAATGGTGTACATTCAAAGTCAGCAAAGGATATGGAAACCAAAATGCTTTGGCTTTGAATGTCTTCAGAAAAGGGGGAAATAATAAATATTGACTTGTCTCCGAAGTTTATGGTGGTTATTGATTATGGAATCTCTGTGCCAGGAAGAAATGTGGGAAAGCTGCTGAAAGAGTCATATGGGACAAGAAAATAATAACGTGGGAATCAGTCCGAGGGCTGGCATTGAACTGCCCAGGGATGCAGCAGTTCTGGAGGAAAAAGTGCTTTTTGTTTCTAGAAGGGCGTTGTTCTGGAAGAAAAAGGAAACCTCAGCGTTTCCCGTGGGTTAATCTTGGTTTAAGCAACTGTCTGGCTCCACAAAAAAGTAATTCCTGGTGTTGGAGCGTTCCTGATGCTCTTCCTGCAGAGGAGGCCTGGAAACCAGCCAGGCTTGGTTCAGTGCTGGGTGCTGCCTGTCTTTACCAGGTGAGATTAAACCATTTAAACTCCCAGGGCTGGAGCAGGAGCTGTGATCCAGCCCTTACCTCGGGATCCAGCCTGGTCTCAGCACAGATGGAAATCCTGGAGGAGGAATCATGGGGAAGGACACTGACGGAGTAGGGACGTGGATTAGGGCAGGCCAGTGACAGCCCCAGCCCCATCTCTGGCCACCTAGGGGTTACATTTGAAGCACCCTGGCATTTGACACAGCTCCAGGCCTCATCTGAGTGGAAGGGAAATTTAGGTTATTTTTTGGGGATGAGTTTGTAGGTGTGGTTATGACTGTGGGAATTCCTCCCTGGGAGGGTCGTGAGGCACTGGAAGAATTTGCCCAGAGAAGTTGTGGATGTCCCATTGCTGGAAGCGTCCAAGGCAAGGCTGAATGGAGCTCTGAGCCACCTGGGATAGTGGGAGGTGTCCCTGCCCATGGCAGGGGGTGGAAAGAGATGATCTCTAAATTCCCTTCCAACCCAAACCATTCCACCATTCTGTGGTTCTATTCTTGGACCGTCGTCCAAGACATCCTACCTGCATTTCTCCAGATGACTCCTTTCCTGGGCCTGGATTAGGCTCACGTGCTTCAGCAAGAGTTTATTTCACTTCAGAGACTCATTTAGCATTTAGGACAAACATTTCCTTTGGCTTTGGTGTTTGGGCTGGGCACTGCAGGGCAGGAGAGCACCTCCAGCAGCAGGGCTGAATCCAGCCCCACGTGCTGAAGCCCACTTAGAAGGTTTGTCGACCTCAACACCTCCTTTGAAGACACAAAAGGGTGATTTTTGCTGTGGCTGCACGATGCAAACCAGCACAACGTGCCCTAATGAGAGAGGGAAGCACAATTTTCCTTCTGCTGAGGTTACATTGCCCAGCCCCGCCGCTAAAAGCATGGCCTGAGCCATCAGCCACTGTGAGAAATCCCTTTTGGAAAGTGTGTTTGCTCTCCAGGATGCCTGGAAAGGCTTATGGGCAGCGAGAGACTCAACCTGGTGACTGCAGCTGCCTCACAGCCCAAGTTTGGAGGGAGGACGGGCTCAGGTATGGCCAGAAACAGCAGCAGCACCACAGGCATGTCCCGCACCCCTGCCCGCGGAGAGCTGCTGCTGGCAGCCAAGAAACTGAGGCCTGGAGGCATCAAAAATGTTCTGGACTGTCAGATCCATGCAGAACAAAGCCAGGCTGGCAGCAGGAGGACAGATGGACACAGAGCAGATTTCCCCCAGCGTGCAGAGGGGGAGCTGGCAGCACAATGCCACGGAGCTGCAGTGCTGGGGCAAAACAACGCTGACATTTGGGACACGAAAACATGGCTTAAAATATCCTGCCAGGGGCATTTTCCCCCGCCTGTGGCACATGCCATCTTCTGTTGCATTTTGACGTTGTCCCATTGTTTTTCCCAGATTTCTGTTTGTAGCTCTTCCTACAAAACTTCTCTTTGCAAAGAGAGGTGCTGGAGATATCACCAGCTCTTGCAGTTTTCTTGTGAAATCCATCGTATATGGCTGAGGGGGCTCTGTGGGAAGGAATTGTTCCCTGTGAGGTTGGGCAGGCCCTGGCACAGGGTGCCCAGAGCAGCTGTGGCTGCCCCTGGATCCCTGGCAGTGCCCAAGGCCAGGCTGGACAGGGCTTGGAGCACCCTGGGATGGTGGAAGGTGTCCCTGGCATGACAGGAGCTTTAAGGTCCCTCTCAACCCAAACCGTCCCACTATTCCACTAATCAGAGAATTTCCTGTCCCTTGCTTTTTTTATCATCATGGTTTCTGCTGTAGGACATTTCTTGAACATCAAAGTTTGTACCAGCAGCCAAGAACAAAGAAAAGCTTGCAAAGACTTTCTGGGGTGACAAAAAAACTGCTGGAGCCACTAGGAAATAGGGAATTAAAAGGATTGCAAATATTGCAAATATTTTGGGGGCTGCAAGGCTGAGAATACTCATAAAACCTCTGCTTCTGAGGTACTAAAGGGCTCTGTCCCCCAGGTGATGGGGGGCACAGAGCTAAACCCCAGGCCGTGGGTGTTTGAGGTAATCACAATTTATTGTCATATTTTGCAACCGAGTTAAATAAAAAAAGCTGAAAGCTTTATCACTCGCTGGAACTATTTCCTCCCTTTAAACCTTTGAGCAATAGAGATAAAAAGTGAGTGTTACTTGTGATACTGGGGGAAAGAATGCAATATTCTGTGTGGCGCTGTCTGGAAGAGCCCCTCTGCTCCGGCCTTGCTTTCTCCCCCTCAGCCCCAGGCACGGAGACACGAACTCATCTATTTAAGAAGTGGAGGCCGCTCATTTTTAGCTTCAAATCCCATTTCTCACCTTTCCATTTTGGCTTGGACAGCTTTCTACTCAACTGCAAAAGCAACCAACACTTGGCACGACCAAACCTGCGCTGAACGTGGAAACACACCTGAAAAAACAGGGTGGGCACGAAGCTGCAGTGCTTCCAACGGGTCTCGTTGGGTGGAAATCGTTGACTTGGGCTGAGCATTTCCCCTCTGCCCCTGGAGTGCTAAGACTCCTCTTCCTCTGCTGGGGCAGCTAAACTGGGGACCCTGGGAGAGAAGATAAAAGCGTCTCTGTCTTTTGGGAGGCCAAAGATGCATGGCCAGCACCCCTGCGAGGACGCGGGGATTGGGGGAATACGTCGAATTTCCAAATTTAGAGCCGAGGGCTCGCTTCCCATAAACAAAGGCCGCTTTTTAAAACGAGATGTGAGGGAGATAATGCACCAGGAAAAAAAAAAAAAGTTTGCCTTTGTGACTAAATTCTGTTATTTTGCAGCCAACCTTCAAATGGGCTGTTGGTGCAAGTGAACAAACGCTTCCTGTCTGTGCGTCCTCATGGGTGGTCGCGTTTTAAAATGAAATATCCAGGCTGACAAATGCCTTTACAAAGGCCAGATTATAAACTGTAAACCTACTGTCAGCTGGGCAGGGAAAAAAAATCCAAATGCCTCTTATACCATTTAAAGATTTAGTTTGGCTTCAACACTAAAGCACTTCATCTTGAAGGAGAAAGGAGCTTAGAGTTTATAAATTGTTGTTTGGGCTCTAGTAAGCTCTGGATAAGGGAATCTCTCTGCTAGGAAACAAATGACCTCCCCAAAATTTAGGGAGCTCTGGGTATTGTTACGAAGACAAAATGCCTTGGAAAAATGTCCCTGGAATACAAAGGGATTTGAGACAGCTCTGTTACTCTTAACATACAGTTCTTACAGCTGCAAAGGGCAAACCTTGCAGTTCCAGCCTCTAAAAAAGGGTGGAAAAAAGTTAAACATATCAGGGTAATAAAATAAAAGCTGTTTAGATTGTCCCCCTCTGCCTAAATCTGCTCTAGACACGCTCTTGCACGGGGTTGTCAAACTCAGGCAGAATATCCACATTATTCTAGCAAAACACTCCCAAAATTTCCCATGTTCTCCTCAGCAGTGATCGCAAAGGGAAGTTTTGTGGCAAATGTGTCAATTTATGACAACAGGGGCTGCCACACTCAGCAATTTGAACTGAAAGTGGAGGAACAAAGAAACTCCAAGAGGAAGAGCCATGGGCGTTGCACACCCTTGCGTCCACCGAGTGAAATCCTGCAGCTCCTTTGTTCATTCCTGCTCTGTGGCAGAGTTTCCAATCCACCCTGAGCTTGGAACTGTACGGAAAAACTCCGATCCTCTGCTCTCCAAATGCTATCCATGGTCTCCCTTTCTTCCAGGGGTTTGTGTTCATGGGTTTTGAACTGGCCATAGGATTCACAGGCAGAAAATTGTATTTACTCTGCAAACCCTTGCTGTGTTCCTCTTGGTTGCTGGGTTTTTTCCAGGAATGTTGCAGGTCATGCTGCCCTTGCTGGAAGCAAGCAGAAATTTTGGGGGAATTCATGAAATCTGGGAAAGTTTAGGGATGTGCATGCTGAGCTGGGTGGGAAACAGAAAGGAAAACGCCACTTCCTTGGGTTTTAAGGTCTTGTTTTCATCCCAGTCATCTCATGGCAATCAACCCAAGGCATCACTTCTCATTCCCTTCCCTGGGGATTTTTATTATTGCTGGTGTCCGTACTGATGAGCACAACTCCTTGACGCTCTTTCCTTGGGAAACCGCCACCTCCATCGTTTGAGATGCCCACTCTCAGTCCTGGAAACCACATTTTTCTTGTGCCTTTCTCTTTTCAGGAGGCTGAAAATCCTGCAGAGCATCAAACCAGTTATTTGAGATGGCTCTTGGCAGGTTCCAAAGGGTGTGAGGTAGGAACATGTTCGATTTTCTCAGCGCGTTCACTGTTCTAAGCCCGTTCAGTTTCCATGCCAGAGGCTGAATTTTGTCAGCACCAAATTCCATGGGACCTTTGGAAAAGATGACTATTCCAGTGCCCATCAGATTTTTTGAGGGCTCGAATGTGATTCCTGCTGGGACTCAGGCCCTCAGCTGTCCCTCCTCTCCTGCCCAGAGACCCGGTGACAGTCATGCAGCTGCATCCAAAGCTTTTGTCCAAAAGGAACACAAAGGAAATTGCTGGAAAATCTTCACAGCGGATCTTCCTCCGCCCACGGAGTGGTGGGAATAAACATCACAACTTCAGATCTCGGTGAATGCAGATAAACTGAGGCTGAGCTGATAAGTTAATGACACACCAAAACCAGATTGCTTCAGGGACCGAAGGGATAAGTGGGCAGTGAGCAGAGTTCTGGAATACTGACAAATCCTGGAATGTTTTGATGTTGTGTCCCCCCTGTGCCAGGAGGGAGCTCCCACAGTCCTGTGCAGTGGGAATGTGGCTCTCGGCATCCAGAGGAATCCTCTTTTTCAGGCTTCCTCACCCAGGCACGTCCGAAAGGCTCCAGTTCTCCTGGAATGATTTCTCCAGGATGTGTCCTGCCCTGTCCATCCACACTGCTGGGTCCTTGCCCTTGACTCCCCTTAGCTCATGCCTTCACTGCTGCTATCCCAGGAGATCCCACATCCTCATGTTCACTCAGAAAATTGACTGAAGTGAGTGAAGAAAGTGGAAAGTTGGGGAGAAAACATCTTAAAGACAACATTTTATCTTTGTCAATGAATTATTCTTACTCGGTCTTTCTCCATGGTGCTCCAGGAGATTGATATGTGCATACAAATCCTCTCCAGGCTATCTCAGAGGTCTTGTCCAACCTAAACAATTCCATAATTCTATGAGCCTATGCTTTTAACATATTACAGTGAGCATGATATTAAAAATAAATCATTGAGATGTCTCTGAGACCAATTTTATTCCTGCATGGCAGAATTTGTGCTTCTTTTTGAAAATTATAATAAAGATTTCGTAGGTGAATGACGGGACCTCTGACCCCCAGCCTGAGCTGTGAAATGCTGCTTGATCCCCCTTGTACTCCTGCTGGAATTCCAGCTCCGTAGGGAAGGATCTCCCCAAAACTGTTCCTCGTGCACTACTGCTGCCAAACCAGAGCTGCAAGGTCCTTTTTAATGGAAAGAGTCAGAAGAGTTATATTAAATTCCAACAACGCTCTCCTGGAACAATCAGTCTGTGTTTGGATTGGGTGAGGTCCCGACTGTGGGGACAAGCGGAGTGGTTTCAATGGCCATCTACTGCTTTTGGGCCACTGTGAGGTGCCACCTCTTCGCTTTCCCTTTGTCAGACCCAAGTGATCCTGATGCCTTAGGTTTTAACTTTTATATTTTTTCGGGTTCTGAATCACCCAGTGTGTAACTCTGAAGTTTCCTGTAGCTCGTGAGCTGCTCTCTTAGATCAGACAGACACAACAAAGCTTCTCTGAGCTTGCTGTTCAAGGACACTCAGACTGTCCCAGGCCCAAAGGTGTGAGCCAGGGCCTCTAGAGAGGTGGGGAAATTGAAGAAAGCGAAAGTTTTAATTGGTGAATTTATGCTGATATGCAAATGGACCAAACCTGTAACAGCGTGAAGAGCTCGTGACCTGCCGTCCATCCTGGGGTCCATTTTGGAAGCGGCCTCTGCCTCCCCAGGGTGCACCTTTGAAGGCCTTTCCAATAAATCCCTGCCTTTATCCCCTTACTCCTGTCTAGTCTCTGTTTCTAGGTAGCTGGAGAAGGCATCAATCCCGTTCCATTCAGGATTGAGTCACTGAGGTTGATTTTTTGCCTGCTGCACCCTGGGTTTGAGGCAGTCGTGGCTGTAAATACAAAGTTGCTGCTGCTTCAGGTTCAGCTCTGCAGCTGGTGGTGTCCCAAGCCACCCCATCATTCTAGGAGTGGCTGGAATCTCCCACTGACTTCCCAGGACTCCACGGAGCTGGAGGCAGATCCTTTGCTGGTGGAAAATAAATCCAGCAGCAACATGCACCAGCTGAGGATTCCCAGCATTTCTCCAAGCCCTCCAGAAAGAATCTGCAGGAAGAAAACCAATAAAGGAATGATTCCTCCACTCCAAAACTTTTCTCCAACTACCCTCATGACTTTGTCTGTTTTCTTTCTGCAGGGGCCGTTCTCCCCCCAGTTTTTTCTTTACAAGCTCTTGCTGCCACAGCAAACACTCTGCAAGATGAATCCGGGCTGAGACTTGGAAATATTTCTCATTTCACAGCAGTTTCCTCAAAATCCTGGTGTTCTGCAGCCTGCTTGGGATTGCTGGATGAGACGTAGAGCTGAGGAGAGCCTGGTGGCTTCCTGCAGCATCCTGTCACACCCTGGAGCGGGGTGGGGGCGTTAAGCCAGACTTTTATTTTAGTCCCCTTTTCAAAGGAATGGAACTCCTGAGAGCACCCAGCTGACGGGCCAGCGTTTGTTTTTCTCTTTCCGAAGGCAGCCTGACACCCGTGGAGGGAAGATGTCAGTGCCGGGAGCAGGTTGGTGGGGAGGAACAGGAGGAAGCCGTTCAGCCCTGATTTATCCGCGCCTCCGGAGAGCCAAGGCTTGATCCCGCCCGCTTGGGAGAGCTTGGCAGTTCACAGGATCAGGCCGCCGAGTAAATGGGGAATTCATCCAGAGATATCTAGGAAATACAGAGAATAAGCTGCCAACTCGACTCCGAAAGCCAACAGTTCACTAATTTTAATCAACAGCTGGATATTTTTATAGGGAGTGAAGGGATGGAGGGGTATTATGACAGAACAAGGGAGGTGGGATTAGACTAATCTAGCCTGGGCCAAGTGGGCTCTTCCTGCTCAGCCATGTGGAGTGTCATGACTGTGTGATTTAGACTACTGCACACTCACCCACACTGATAAGGAGGACAATTATGGGGAATACACAACTCTTTGTGCAGCCCTCAGCCAGCGCAGCCTCACTGCGGATGTCAGCTGGGGATCGTCTCCAGCTCCGAATTAGAGAGGTCCCCGTCCCGGGGACACAGCTGTGGCAGGGAGTTGCTGCAGGGAAGGATCCTGGAGCTTGCGTGGAGGTCACCTTTGCCCTGTCCCTTTCAGAACTTCAAAGGAACCGCTCTGGTCAGCGCCGTCAGCGTGATGGTAAAACCTGGTGGGTGGCAGCGTCATTATTGACCTGTCTGGAGAAGGCTCCTCTCTGTTGTGACTCCACTGGGTCCCTCAAGGGCAGTTTCTCCGGTGTTAATTGTCGTGTTTCCCCGTAACTTCTGGTTCTCTCCATGTCCTTCCTCACCTTCCGCTGACTCATTCCCAGCCGAGCCTCGTGCCAGAGCGGTGCTGCCCAAAGGTGACCCAGGGAAAAGGCAAAATGTGCAGGGCCACCTCCCGTAGCCCCCGTCAATCCAGTCCTCCTCCTAGTAGGAAGCATGGGAAGAGCTATCCTGAGCCAGATTTTTCCCTTTGGTTTTTGATTTTTTAAGGAAAAAAAATTTTTTTTTTTGGAGCAAGCCCCTGATTGACGCAGAGAAGCTTTTGTTGTTGTTTATTTGTGTAGCTTTTCATCTTAACGAGGATGTACGGAAACAATTACCACATGCTTCATTCACAAGATCAACTCAAGCTTTTCCTGTCTGTGCCATGATTGGACATAGCCACTCAAAACTACTCAGCTTCGCACAAATCGTGCTTTTTACTCATTTTTAAAAAACATTTATTGTACAGTAAAGACGATTTTTTTTCCTCCTGCTAAATAAAGTTTTGGGCTTCGCACCAGGTGGCTGGAAATGTCACACAGTTTCTCCTTTTTGGCAGTGGAAAGTCCAAAGGCTTTAAGAAAATGCACATTTTTCAGGAGGGCAGAGAGAGGTCACGATGCACTGACTAATTCAAGATTTCCTCCGCTGGTTTCCATAACAAAGAATCATTTTTTTTCTTTATTTAGCTGTACTCACTGGTAGGTTTTCATTTGCATCAAAGCTTTGTTCTGCTCTCATTTGGGCTGCCTCCAGAGACCAAACAACATCACAGGCTACTCCTGGCATGTCCTCCAAAGAAATGGGCCAAATTCTGAGCTGCAAGTTGGCTCCCACATCTAAACTCTTGCCATAAAGATCCTGCTTGGGGTGAGAGAGGTTTGTGGCAGTCAAGAGAGATTTCCATGGAGTTTTAAAGCTAAAACCAGTTGGATTTGGTGCAATCCATGTGGATGGGGCAGCCATGCCATTATTAAGTTGATAACAACTCCTGCTTTAAGATCTTCTGTCTTGTTATTCAGAGACTGGTAGAAATTTTGCCTCCTTGGGTGACATCCTTCCATAAACACACCCCTTACCCCAGCCTGATTTCATATTCCTATTATTCTTTGCGGAATTTCAATCCTAATAACTCAGGAAATGGGTCTTCAAACTCACGTCTGAAAACCGTGGCTGGCTTTCCTGCATGAAGTCCTGGCACGGCCGCGCTGTGGAAAAGATCAGGAGTTTGGCAGGCGTTGGCTTTCCAGAGGCTGTTTGCCCTTTTCCTGTCCCTGCCGAGAGCTGCCCCAGCACAGCAGGGTGATAAGGAGTTGAAAAATTGTGTTTTGCCTGGGAGATCTGCTAGGATTTGACAGCTGACTTCCCTGGAGATACTGGTTTGGTCTGGGTGTGCTCCAGCCAGGGTCATGGGAGTTTGGGTGGGATTTTCCAAGAGATCCAGGACTCAGGCATGAGACCCAAGAGCGAGGAGATGTTTCTTGGTACCTTTCAGTGGTAAATGAGGTGACCTGGCTGGGGTGTGAAGGGTGTAAGAAAAAGGAGTTGCATTAGAGGAAGATAACAGGGAAAGAAAATTGGTAGACAAAAAGAAAGTAAAAAATGGGGGTTTAAATTTGACTGCAGAGGAGCTGAAATATTGAGTGAGAGAAGCCAACATTAAAAATAAAAAAACAAACTGAAATGACAAATCCAGACCTGGAATGAAGTTTCTGCTCCAAGGGCTCAACGTGTTTTGCTGGAGAACTTTCAATGTAAAATTCATCAGCAAAACCCGTGACGGGGACAGAGTCACGTCCTTCCCCATGTCCGTGCCGTGATCACCAGGTTTTTCCCCCTGCTTGGTGTGACTCCCATTAAAACCCTTCCAGGTCTCTGCTGATCTATTCTGCCCTTTTTGGGGGTCCAACCATCCCCATGGTCATTCCTCCCCAGCACCCGGGAGTCTGTTCCCAAACGGGTGCTCTCAGGCGATTCCTGAACGTTCACCGGGAGCCGAGAAATCCCATTTCCAACCCGGAGATCTCCATCCCGTCTTCATCTCAGCAAAACCGTGGCTGAGGAGCTGCTCCCTGCCCCAAACCATGCCCTTGATTAGTGATCCCTGGCTGCATTTGGATTTATCTGATGCACGGGGACATCTGTTTATCATACGTTGCACGTCTGCTGAGCAACTTTTTTCCTCATCCCAAGGCCCGATTAAAGATTCCGATTAATGGAACTCGCTGGAAGGTCCTGTAAGGCAGCTCTTAAATCAATGTCATGTAAACTCTGCTGGGTTAATCCTGCACATCTGAATTCAGCTAAAACCCAACACTGCAAGGTCAGCCTGTACAAATTGATGGATTTTTATTCCTTTAACCTCAGAAGTGTTGCCGAGAGGGGAAGAGCAGCAAGAGTTGCTTCTTCCAACTGCTTCTTTTTCCTGCACAAGGAAAGATAGATGTTTTCCCTTTTCATATGTGCATTTATATAATAATATTCATATGTTTACGTCAGATATATATATTTTTAAAATGAGAAGTATTTAAATCAGCAAAACACTGCTTCTCCTTTTCGTGTTTATCTCATTGTTCATTTTTCTTGGGCATTGATTTGATAAGAGAGAAAAGGATTCTGGCATTATAAATGAGGAAGTTGATGAGGAATACCCCTCCTGCCTTTTGAATTTATTTAGTTCTTAAAGAAAATATATCTCTAAAGACATCCCAGAGCATTTTGTGGCTCATGAATGTTGCAAGAGTAAATTGGAATGAACTTGCAGAAAAAATGCTGTGAAATTTATGGACTTTTCTTGTCTTCGAGGGGAAGATTTTTGAAGGGTTTCTGTGACTCAGGAGTAACAATCTCCTATCAAAGCTCTTTAGTGCCTTTGCATTATCATCAATCCGTATAAACAAAGGATAAGGGAGCTAATTCCTTGTGGATAACTTTCTGCAGAGAAATGCAGCCTGCGGAGTAGCTTGTGGCAGAAGAGCAGCTTTATCAGCTTTAACCTAAGGAGTGCATTTTATTTGTGGAATTCAGCACTGCAGGCATTCCTGGTTCTTTGCTGGAGGATATTTTGTATTTCCCATATCCCATTACTTGGTTTTGTTCAAGCAGAAATGTTGGATAATTGTTAAGATCTGCTGGAGGCACTTTGGTTCTTGGCTTGGGGTCCTGTGGTTTTATTTTGTCTCCTTAAACCTGAGAACATCGCTGGAATAATAATAATTACATTAATTTCTACTAACTGGATCATTTCCCCTGAGCTTTATCCCTATTTTTTTTTATTTTTTCTTCCCTTTTTTAATCTTCCTTCCATTGTTTTATTTCTAAAGTTAAAGCCAGCAGAGATGTTTCAGGGAATTCCTCACTCTGAAAAGGGAAGTGCTGCCTTCGTGCCACTTTGCATGCCCAAAGACAACGGAAAGCAGGAATTTGGGTCTTGTTCCTTGCTGGAGTGCCAATCCCACCAGTCGGCTGTCGGCAGGACCCACCTGGAAGGACAGCACCCTGCTGAAATCCCGCCAGCCTCTACTTTGGAAAACACAGTCCAGAAGGTCGTGGTTCCTGAAGACGAGGGAGTGTCAACAGGATCATCTGTGCCCATATCCCTTTTTGGTCCTTCCTCTGCCTGGAGCTTCATCCCACTTCTCTCTCCTCCTGAGCGTGGCTGTTTCATCTTCTCCTTTTGTTCTTTCCTGAGGTCCATAAACCTCATCGGGACCAAATGAGCAGAGCCAGGATTTTAGCTGGAGCTCCTTCTGCTGGCGGGATGATCTTTTGCACAGAAAAATTCCCCTGCAAAACCATGCAATATCCCTCTCTCTTTTTGTTCCCCATTTCTGTTTACATGCCCTTCTTCCCAACAAAGGAATGACATTAATAAAAATAAACATTAAATATTAAGTATTACACTAACAATTAAGATTGCCACATGTCCACCACTTGTGTTCCCAGAGAGAGGGATTTGAGCTCCATGGCTCGCTCTAAAGCTGGATGAATCTTCCATGGATTTTTTATCAGCTTCAATGGTTTTGGTATCAATCCACACGCTCCTCATGGAAATGCTGGAGTCCAGAACTGTGGGAAGTCATTTTCCAAGTTTCTTGCCCATTATTCCAGAGTCATCTTTCTCTCTGCTTGGCTTTTGTCGGATGATCAATCCTTCTCCTACCAGACACTTTTGTCAGTGACTTCAGCTTGGGCAAGACTTGGAAAATACAAATTCCTGGCAGCCTAATTCCTTACCCTATCTGCCTTAAGGATATGGACATTCCTGGACATCTCAGGCACCAGCGATGTCTGTGAGAAGACAAATCCATGTCAGACACCCCCCAGCTGCCAGCAGAGCTATAAACTTGTGATTGGGTTGATAATTTCCTCTATTAAACAGCCAAACCCCAGCCCCCCAGCTGGAGAATCCTGGCGGCAGCTCTTCCCTCCCAGTTACCTTTGGCTGTGGCTGTCCTGAGGAAATTTAATTTGTGAAGAGCTTTTGTGGGATTCCACTGGGCTGCTGGATTCCCAAAACAATATTTAAGTCATAAGAGACCGAATATGTCAAATGTCCCAAAAAGTCGAACTGTAAAATGAACTTTTCTGAAGCCGAGCTGGTGTAGGATCCTAACGGATGCATGGGAATAACATTTATGCAAAAAAGAGCTGTTCAGCATGCAAAGATTTTTGCTTTACGATCTGGTAATATTCCTAATCAAAGAATTTTCCTTTTTCCCTTTCCCTTTCCCTTTCCCTTTCCCTTTCCCTTTCCCTTTCCCTTTCCCTTTCCCTTTCCCTTTCCCTTCCCTTCCCTTCCCTTCCCTTCCCTTCCCTTCCCTTCCCTTCTCCTGCTGCACTTACTAAAATCCAAGGGTGATCAGAAAAATTATCTTGCAGCTTAAAAGTCCAACTCCTCCAAACCTTGGGTGGTTTAGAGTGAAAATAAAGAATAACGGTGAAGCGAGGCTAAAACACGGAGTAACTCCCAAAACACCAGGAATGTTTCCATGAGGCCACAGTTCCAGTGAGGCTGGATCTGAGTGCACAAAAGGGATTCCCTGTTTTCTAGGAACGGAAAGAGGAATGGGAACCTTGTCAGGAATTAAACAGACATAAGAGGAGACTTTTCCTTTGTGGGATTGGAGGCTGGTGCTGGCAGGTGGACACGCATCCTCCTTTCCGGGGAGGCTTCTCCCTGCCCACAGCAACACCTGCATCCCACGGGATCCCTGTTCTTGGCTTGGAGAGGTGATGCCTGGACAATGCCACCGAGTCCATGCCACCAAACCAGTTCCTGCTGTGCATCCCTCACATTTCCCAAGAGTCTCCACTAATGGATCAGGAATAAAAAATGCCGTCCCTCTCCTCCATCCGGAGAGGAGCTGCTCCTCACCAGCCACGGTTCTCATGGAGCAGCCGCCTGCCGGAGATGGCTCCGTGCCATCCTTGACCAAGGCTGCGCTTGAACCGGGCGACCCAGAAGTGAAAGGCTCGGTGTCACGCTGCCAGCTCCCCCAGCCATCTGTCCTCCTTCAGTGAGCTTCCTTCTAAATTCCCCGCACACTTCATAAACATCCCAGCCCTCCTCACCCCTCCAGCTGCCCCCTGCCTCCAGAAGAAACAGCAGTTCCAAGGAAATACCACTCATTTTTTTTAATATATATATTTTTTTTTTCCCAGGCGTGTTGAAGCCGACATCTGCGATCTGGCAAAGTGAAAACCTCTTTCATCCTTTTAAACCTGGTGCTTTAAACCAGCCATCCTGAGGATGGAGAAGCCAGGGATAAGCTGGTGGAGATGATGTGGTGCACGGTAGCAAAAGCGTCTTTGAAGACCAACAATAAAGCAAACTTCCATTTCCTTCCCATAACATGGTCATGTCACAGCCCCGAGAGCTCCACCTTCCCTTTCAAGAGGCTCGAAAGTAGGGCTTCAGACAAAGAAAAATAGTCTCAGGTGGGTTCACCATGGATCATTTTGACTATAATTTAAACATTTAAATGTCAATGCTTAGTCATAGACAAGACATGATTCTTATCTATCTCCGTGTGGCTTCCAGCAGAAAAAAATTTGAACCCGTGCCATTTCCTGTTGGAGAGAGCTTAAACACAGGGGTGACAAGGGCACATCTATTTTGGAGCCCTATTTTAAAAGCCTCCGAGATATCGCAGAAATCAACTGGCACAAACAGAGGACTTGGAGTTTCTTTCATGGTGGTGGCAAATTCCGTCTATCAATGAAACACATACTTAGCGAAGCGGAAGTGAGCACCAGCAATACTTCAATCAGCCCTGGCAGATGTGTACATTATTCCGTTTGATCTCCTAGGATGCTGGATTTAGATGATATAATACATTCTGGTTATCTTCCTAGAAGTTGGAGGGACGTAAGGAGATATCCACTTTCACAAGATAAAATTAGCACCTCTTTATTTTCCACATAAACATTCCTCCTTTTAATTTTTTTTTTCCCTTTTCTTTTCTCAGGAAAACGCTGATTAGAGTTACAAAGCATACCAAGGGGTATGAGTTTATTCATATTCAACCCAAATCCTATTTATAATATCAAGGAAATAACATTGGTATTACACAGGGCAGCTTGGACAGCCCAGATGGAGGAACAGCGAGCTCCGTTCAAGGCAGGTCCCTTCAAAAGCGCCAAAAGCCGTTGTTTTCCAAAGTCGTGGTGGGAAAGCAAGGAATTGGCTTAAAACTAGACAATTTCGCAAGAAAAATGGTCAGCCCTCACAGATTCTGTTTCCTTAGTGTGTTTTTTGACATCATCATGTTGAAGCCATGAGCTTAAGGTACAAAATACGGACTTGAATTTCAGACAACGCATTTTCTTCTGTACCTCGCGATCTCAACTCCCACCTACCGTGAATACCTACAAACATTACCCAGATTTTCATATAAAGCTGTTGCTTATGGACAAATTTCTTGTTTTCAAGCTGCCCAGTGAAAAGTTATTTTTGTTAAGTCACAGCGTGGATGTCTTGGGCACGGGAAACGCGTTCCTGGGTAGATCTGTGTGAATAACGGATTGTTTGGTTCTCTTGCCGCTCCAAACAATTGGGGGAGAAAAATGGTTTCCGTTGGATTGAGCCTTTTGTACGACATGGAAGGCATTAATGGACCTTTGAACTTTTTAAAAATAAAGGAATCCATGGCATTATCTGCAACGCTTCCACGAATGTCAAAAAGAAGGTGGTGGCCTTCAAAAGGCTTTTGATGGGGAGAACAATTCAGAGAAATCAACACAACTTTTTCCAAATGTTTCGGTCAATTTGAGTCTCTGCGTTGGAATTTGGGAGGAAAAGCATGGCTGAGATAATTTTGCTGTTGTGTTTATGAAAAATCATCAAGGGCTTGCTGGGGTGGACTTCAGGCTAATGATTGACTGACTGATGTCCAGATTTATGAACACAGTCATGGAATTATGGGATTGTTATGGCTGGAAGTGACCTCCAAGGTCATTGAATCCAACACTTGGATCTTGTTTGGGAACAGGAGCCTAACATTGCTTTTAAATCCACCTTGTCTCAGAGCTGGCGGTGGAGGTGAGCTCTGAGGTCCTTTTTCATTCCCTCCTTGGGAAGGGTCTACTCAGCAGCACTGGCTTGGAAACCTGACATCAATTATTGGCAGAAAACCTAAATAAGAAATTTCTTACAGCAACTTTTCCCTCAGCAAATCCCCCTCACATTCCCGTGGCAGATATGAACTGAAGCCACAGCAGATATGATCTGCTGAAATATGATGTGAGGCCTTATCAGGATATGAGTTTGTGCTGCTCTCCAACGTGAAGCTTTCCAGTTTAATACACGATGACAGAGCGAGATCCTTTTACAGGGAGAAAGCCGAGATCGTTTTCAAGACCGAGTTTAGCAACTTCTCAAATGTCTGGTGTTGTCTGTGCCGTTAATTGGCCCCGTGGCTGCAGTTTGTGTGGGCTGCCCATTATAATGTCAATAAATCCAGGGACTGGGAATGAAATTTGATGCAGAAATGGGCTGAGGGGTTTGTTCTGAGAGTTTGGTCATGCGCGCTGGTCATGGGGTTGGGGTGGACGACGTGGAGTAACCCCACGGAGTGTAAAAGTGAAGATTTCTGGAGAAAAATATAAGCAGCAGCTTTTTTGAATGGGATATCGCTAAAAAACATGGCCATTTAATGGTATCAGCTTTTCTATGGAGAAAAGGCAGCTGGAGAAAGTGATTTTTCCTCACTCACCTCCATGTTCCTGCATCACTGAGAGCTCCAGAGTTTCCCTGTGGGACACAGGAGCTGATTTTCCTGCTGGCCTAAAATTTCAGCGGGAAGAGCCTATTTTGTGGTGGTTTCAGCAGGCAGAGGTGCTGGGACGGGGAACAGAGAGGGAGAAGAGAAGGAATAAATCTGATGGGGAGAAAATATTGTGTCAGTGAGGGGGGGATGCCCTGCTGAGAGCGGAGGTGTTGGCCATATTTCACTCAGCAATGACATTTCACTTTTGAATCCAACCAGCAAAAGGTTGTAAAAAACCCAAAAACCAGCCCCAAATTTTGCATCATCCCTAAAAAAAATTAACTCCCTGAAAACACCCTTCCTGGAAATGTCAATTAGGAGCAGAGATGCCAAGCTCTGGGAGAAGCTGGGAGGTAGCAGAGGGTGATGTCAAGCACAGGGACACCTCCTCATGCCACCACTGGATAATTACTGGGGAGACCCCACCATGAGCTTCTCTTTCCACTCACACCCACAGCAAGAGTTTGCCTTCCATTGTCCAAATTTTTGCCTCCTCATCTAAAAATTGCATTTTCTGAGGGAGCGCACTGTGGAGGAGACTGGGGCGATGCTTCAGTCACCTTAAAAAATAACTATGAAAAGCATGAAAAGAGAAGTTAAACATGCTGCGCACTGTTCAAATCGGAACCTTGTAAAATCTGCACATTTATCTACCCAGAATTCCAAGCAATAATAAGAGAAGTTTAGTGTCTTTGTGTGAGCGTTTCTGTGAATTTTCAGCCTTTGCATCCCCCCGAGAGCTCGGGTTTCCCGGGGATCACAGAGCTCTCCCAGCCAAGAGCCACCACCGACACAATTAGCTGCAGAAGCCCAATTTGGGGGTTTCCTCATTAACCTGTCATGTCAAATGCTGGGCGATAAGACGGTGAAAACTGGGGGGAGGAGTGGCCGTGGAGGGGTAAAAGTTCATTTTGCCAGGCAAACAAACATCGAGTCACTTGATTTTACTAATTATCCTCCCCTGTGGCTCTCGCAGCCATTATTTTTCCCTCCCATCAGCGTAAGAAGTGACAAGATAAGATAGGAGCTGGTATTTTCTAAACTATCCCGGCTGAGGGCAGAGCCAGATAATAAGAAGACTCATTTGAAAGAGCCCTCAGAAGATTAATTGATTTTCTTAATGTTGGAGTCATCGCTCATTAGAAAAATAACTGCGGGGATGGTTGGGAATGGGTGTCAGGGCACTCTGGAATGCCCCTCTCCAGGCCGTGGCCTAGGAACAGCTTTTGGGGTGAAGAGGGGTGATTTATTTGCAATAAAGGGCAAATTATTTATAATAATGTGGAATTATAAATGCGTTGCTATAAATTTCGTGTCTGATTCACAGCTTAAGGACAACAGTGGGTGGGTTAGAGCTGAAGCACAGAATTTATTGATTTTATTGATATATTAAATTATGAGCCAACACCTGTGCACCTCTCAGACCTGCAATTTCCCAGAATTCTTGGTCTGGTGTAGAACTGACTGGCTAAAAAATCCTTGATTTTTTTTCCATGCCGATAATCTAGATCATATCCAACCTGTGTTCCCTCTTTTTGAGGTCAAAGGGAGTTTTCTTCCACACAAAACCCTCAAACCTTGTGACAGATGTCCAGTAGGAAATCAGTGTCCCAAAGACAGGGGGGAAAAAAGGCGAATTTAATGATTCTGTGGTTTGCCAAAGACCTTACATTAAATCAGCGAATAAACATGAAATATGGACTGCTTTCAAAAGATAACTGCTTTTTTTTTTTCCACGATTTAATAACTAAATGGATCTTTGAGCATGTGTTACCTTTTTTTATGAGCTTTTAGAGCTTCCATCCTCACCAGGGCACAGCAACGAGCAGCTCAAAGCCAGCGGGACCATTAAAGACGTAAAAATCAGAACTCCCAATATCAAATTTGAACCCAGTAAAATGCGTCGTGCCAGAATAGATGTATAAAGCGCATTTCGGCAACAAGTTACAGCTGCTGCTGGGTATTTATAGCTTTAGGACAAAAAAAAAAAAAAATAGAAACCAAAACACAACAGACTGGAAAGAGTAGAAAGGATTGGAAACAGCAAATTTGTCAATGTTTTTCCTCGCTGCTGAGTCGCTGCTGCTTTTGATTAGCCCTGTCCCCTGCAATTTGACAGCAGCGCCGTGAACCTGCAGCGCGCGGATCCCAGGCGAAGATAGGGGCAAAGGGAGCAGGAATTCAGGGAATGTTTTCCCTCGGAGCAAGCGGGGAAGCGCGGCCGGTGGGACCGGGGCTGCTGTGACAGCGCTAACACTTCCCAGAGCCGGGGACCCCGCCGCCGGAATGGCATTGCCCACCCTGAAAGTGAGAAGGTAAAGTTTATTTTCTCTGGTTTTTTTCCCTCCCCTTTCTCTCATATACAGAAGGGATCAAGACCACCAAGTGCGGCCCATTTTAATTTTTTAATTTTTTTTTTAACATGATGATGTACAATTTGCGTTCGTTAATTAAAAAAAAAAAAAATCCTGCCTGAGGTCATCCACCTAGATTTGATATTTTTTTTTAAACAGGAAAAGGGTTTCAGATGTTTGGAGGTTCAAAAGTAAGGCTTCTAATCTGCCTCCAAATTTACCACTCATTGACAACTGTCAAATCTTTCCTCTTTCCATTCCTGGCTTTAGAGCTGAGGGTTTGCTCAATATTTTTGCTTTTACGTTGTGCAATCCCTCGCTCCCGGGATTTGCTTCCTAATTCCAAGGAAAACTGCCTCGGGATGAGCAATCCAGTGCTCACCCCATGGTGACTCACAAGCTGGGTGGGATGAGCTCTCCAAGGAGGGCATTTGAAGGAAGGGTTGGTGGGGTTTGCATGGGGAGTTTGGGGTTGGATGAGCACAGAAAATGAAAGTTTCCACTTCCCAGTGCCTCGGGATAAATGGAGAAACGAATCTGCATTTCTGCGTTTCCTTAGATAAAATAATCAGGGTTTCCAGATTCCCTTTCCGCTGTCAGCACCGCACACTTGGAATTCGAATAACTGCTGGTTTTATTTCCTTCATTTAACCTCCATAGGAAAGCCTGATAATATTCCACCAAGATTCCCCAGGAGTTCCTCCCTGGGCGCTGCAGGTGATGCCTGAGACTCTGGGAAAGGAGGGCTCTGCCTTGCCCACGATTTCTGCGTGGGTTTGGCACCGCAGCAGCCACGCCGTTGTTTTTCCCTGACACTTATTCCCGTTTCTCACGTGGGTGTTATCCCAATTTCTGCTGTGCTCGTTATTCCCGTTTCTCCTCTCAAATATGCACTGGATTTTTGTGTCTTTTACAGAGCCCAAACCCAGTTCGTGATGCTCAACAAGCATGAGGATAAGATTAAATTAGTGAAGTTCTTCATTAAAAAAAAAATAATAAATTTTTGCAGTTAATTATTTTCTCTTGCAGATAAATCCTGTGGACTCCACTGCAGAATTATCTAGAAAAAATGTTGAAGAATCATAATAACATTTTATTAAAAACTATTGTTTTGAGAATATTGTCGGACTATGTATTTATAATCTTAACAACATTTTACTGGGATGTGGGAAAACCTGAGTAGATCCCAGTGCTAAAGGAGAAAGTTTTGCTATTCCTGCAAAGGCAAACTGAGGCCAGAAAATATTTTTCCTTCTGAATTAAAACAACAATTTTCTGAGTTACTTTGTACCCCCTAATTAATGACAGTTTTCCTTTCTAAGCCTTCCAGAAACAAAACCTGGCTTCTGACCCGGAATGAAAAGGCAGCGCTAATCCAGCGTTAAAAATCGATGCTAAACTTACACAGAATTGAAAACAAATTTGAAGGAATCTGTTTTATTTTTAGCATTTTGGCAGCCTCGGAATACGCCCTGCCTGGTTCTTTTTGCCGTGGTTCCATGAAAAGCTTTGCGCTGAAAATGGAGTTGGATGTCACAAATATAAAATATTTTCTGATGGCATAAATAGCATTAATTTTTTGTGTGATGTTAATTTGGGTTCTTCAAAAAAAAAGGTGAAAATCAAAACTATAAAAGATGTTTAACCTCCATTTTAGGTTAAATATTGTCTGCTTTGCATCAAGAAAAATGCACCACAAGCACGAGACTGACACCCAATCTCTGAGCAAAAAACCCCCCTCATTTAATCTCAAATGTGGACTTCAAGAATTTTATTAATTCTGTCAATAAATTACCTGGGGTTTTTTTTTAGAAAAGCCAAAAATCCAAATTTTACCAGCGAGTTCCAGATAAAATTTACACCCCCTGATTCCTGGCACATCCCCTGCGACAAATGGGGGAGTTTGCTGATGACCACGAATATATTGGAAAAATGTGTAAACCGAAGGCAGGGATATTTTCCAAAAGAAACACCTGGAAGGTGTAAATCAAAACTCCTGTAAACACGTCAGCCGGGAACATACGGCAGGCGCGGGGCTCGCTGTGCGTCCGGCCCACGGAGCGTTGGAAATCCGCACGGATAAATCAGGGATGAGCCTCAGGCTGAGAAGCAGCTCTTGTATGAAAAGGGGAGATCCTCCGCCCCTGCGGAGACAGCAAGAGATGAATTTGGTACCTTCAGAGAAATCCAGGCTGCCATTCCCCAATAACGGGATTTTTTTAAAAAAAATTGCTGCTCAAAGAAATTTTCCAAATCAAGCTCATGCGGCTTTGTGATTTGTTCCAACCAGCAGCAAAACTAATCACATTCATAATTTATTTATTTTCTGAGAAATGCATTCCGAGCATTTATTTCCCCAATTTAGGCTTCCTAATTGTTGATAAGACGCAAAGGTTGTATTTTATATCTCTATTTAACACCTACATTGTATTTTACCTTTGCATGATATTTTACATCCACATTATTTTTACATCTAAATTGTATTTTACATCCACATTATGTTTTCTTTCTGCATCATATTTGACATCTACATCGCATTTTCTCTCTGCATTTTATTTTCCATTTACATTATACTTTACATCTCCATTTTACACTTAAATTGTATTTTCTATCTACATTGTCATTTATATCTATGTCATATTTCACATCTAAGTTGTATTTTACATAACATATTTTACATAACATTATATTTTACATAACATTCTATTTTACATAACATTCTATTTCACATTATATTTCACATCTCGCTTGTATTTTACACGTACATTTTACTTGTCATCTGTGTAATATTTTACATTTCCATGACCAAAAGCTCACCGTGAAGCCAAAGGGACAGAGGATGAAATTTGGGGAGCAGACTGTTGAAAAACCGCTGAGCTGAAAAACCCCTAAAATTGGGATTCTCCCTTATGGACTGAAAGAAGCCCTGTTAAAATCCTATCTTCTGGAAAGCGTCAGAGAGGCAGGAGGTTGGTAAACATTATAAAAACAACCCCTCATAAAATTTTTTATTGCTTTACATTTCTGTACGTTTTACGGCCGGCGCGGGGGGGAGAGAAGCGACAGCGGTTTCTCCGCCTCGAGAGCAGGCAGGAACTTTTTTCCCCTCGCTTTGTGCTCATCCAAATAAATAAAAGTGTTGAAGCCTGTTCATTTCTCAGGCATTCGGGGGAACGATTCCACGCTCAGAAGGAGCCAAGGAAAAGCTGAAGGCTAAATGAACCTCGCGACGTTAATCTGGGTGTTATAAACACGTATTGTCCTTTTTGGACACTGCAATATTTTTGCAACGTGTTTTATTTCATACCCACGTGTTTTCTGATTTCCAGAAAGCAGGGAAAACACTGTTAGAATCATTAACCCTTGGTATAATTATGAAGCCGTGGTATAATTATTAAAGGGTTTAAAATTTCTCCCCAAAATCCAGCGTAGACGTTTGCTTCCTGGGGAAGTATTTTTAGCTTCTGAATGAATCAAGTCACGGACAAAAAAAAGGTAATTGTGCTTGCAAGTAAGTATTTAAATATTTACATTCGAAATATATTTGCTGCCAGCTTCTGTTAGCGAGAAGAAAAGTAATTTGGGAAATTACAACCCTTCCTATTTCCCACATTTTTTAGGATAATAAATGCAGGGCTGAATTTAGCATGCCCTGGAGCCTGGCTGGCCGAGGTCGACGGCAAAGAGGGAGCCCAGGATAATTCATGGACTAAAGATGCTGCTGGGGAGGGAGATCTGCAGAGCCTGGGAGGTGCTGGGGATGAGGATGAGTTTCCTTCGGGCTGGGAGGTGCCTGGATTGCCGGGAGCAGCTGTTCCCGGCATGTGGGACCAGGCAGTGGCCACCGGCCGAGCTGGTTTCCCATGTGCTGACCTCAAGATATGGTGGATCTGCTCATCCTCACATGCTGGCAGGCTCAGGGCCTGAGTCATGTTCCCCAAACCCTCCGGCGGGGCAGCACGTGGAGATGATGTTTGGGGTCATGGATGCGATGCCTGTCCCTGTGTCCCGGCCTACGCTCCGCGTGAAGCCACGCTGGAAAATCCAGGATGGGTTGAGGCGCCAGAGGGATGAGTAAGAAGGGGGTGTCATGAAGGCAAGGGGAGATGATTCCTGTAGATCCCAGCCCTGGGTCAGGGCATCACGCCCAGCACCTCCCGCAGGTGTTACAGGTGGCAAACCCCCTGCACATTTGCATAATTGCTAATTTATTTTTATTATTGCTGTTGTTTTTCTGGTGGCTTCCTTGGCGTTTGTATAGACAGGGGTTTCCGAGGAAAATTTCCACCTCCTGGTCAGAATGAGGAAGTAGCTCACTGTGGTCACACAAGATTCAAAACCAAAGAGGTGCTCTGGGACCTTCCTGAGGAGGATCTTCAAATTTTTCAGATGTCAGGAAGCCACCAAAATGTCTTCCAAAACAACGTATCAGGTGTGCAGGTCACACCCACCACGTGCTCAGCACAGGGACTCTCTGTGACCCGAGTCACCGGCACCGTCACATCAACTTCTTGCTCTTCTGAGGGTGACACTGAGTTTTGAAGTGATTTTGGTAATTCCTGATGCTTCCTTCGACTGAAATACAGCTCTGAGGGAACTCAGTCTTGCTTAGATCATAGTCCAGAGCCTTGAGCTGCTTGCAGCAGTTCCTGCTTCTCTAAGATGTGGGACAGACGTGGGACGAGACCCTCCTGTGTGATCAGAGGATAAATGTTTGGGAAGCTGGCTGAGAGCCTCTCATGGAAGCTTCAAGGCGAGTCCAAAGTATTATCCATATTATAATCCAAACCTGGGAAAAGCAGATTCTATTTTAGCCAGGGAAAATGTGTTTTTTTTTTTTATAATCCCCATCTGATCAGCCTGCTAGGTTTCTGCTGGTGGCCAGAGGGGCATTTCCACATTTCCACAGATCAACAAGCCAACATCTCTGTTTTACCATTAGGTCTTGGATCCCAGGAGTATTTAGGGTGGAAAAAACCTCCAAGACCATGAAGTTCAAGCTGTGCCTGATTCCCACCTTGTCCCCAGCCCAGAGCGCTCAGTGCCACCTCCAGGCCTTCCTTGGATACCTGCAGGGATGGGGACTCCAAACCTCCCTGGGCAGTTCCAAGGCCTGAGCACCCTTTCCATGGGGAAATTCCTGCTGATGTCCAACCTGAGCCTCCCCTGGCCCAGCCCAAGGCCATTCCCTCTCCTCCTGTCCCTGCTCCCTGGGAGCAGAGCCCAATCCCCTCCCTGCACCCTCCTGTCAGGGAGTTGTGGAGACCAAGAAGGTCCCCCCTGAGCCTCCTTTTCTCGCTCAGCCGCTCCTCACAGGACGGACTCTTGGTTCATCTCCGATCCCAGGGTTTGGACCCTCCTTCCTTGGGATGCCTCACTGAATTCCTCAGCCAAAATCCACACTGACCAAGTAATCCTGATGACACACTTTGTGGTCACATCTGCTCACTCACCTTCCTCCTATGACGAAAGGGAAAAACCCAAGAACCCTCCGCAATGACACTCGGCCGTTGTTGATTTAATCGGGTTTGGGTAAATCCGCTCTTCTGCAAACGCTTGCCGGGGCAAGTTGTCCCTTCTTGAGCTTGTGCAAATAAAAGAAGGATGCAAACACGACTGCAAACACTATGAGTGTGTGGTTCATCCTGACATCAGCTTTCCTACGATAACTCTTGTTTCGATTTTTGCAGTGTTTAATAGATGCTGTTGTGGTTTTTTTACCCCCAGGCTTTTTATGCCACCAAGGCAAGAGCAGAGATCTCAGCCACCAGATTTGCTCCCTTTTTTAGCTCCGAAATTTCTATTATTATCATTAGTTCCCAATTTATAGACATTTTAGGGTAAAATTTGGCCCTGTTAAAATCAGTTGCCACTTTCCCACTGCCTTCAGTCAGGCTGGGATTTCACTGTCCCTGCTTTACCTTCCCCTGGTTGCTCCCAGTGTGAAAAGCTTTGGTTGGGAATTTACCAAAGCCAGAAAATCAGCCTGACTCTGGAAATTCTGTTGTTTACTTTAAAGCACATTTTGTTTCCATTTTGCTATAAATATGGATGAAGTGAAAATCTGTTGTTGTGGAGGCCCTGTCACTTCAGCAGCAGTTCCAGCAGGATTCCTCACATGGCCTTTCCAACCCATGCAAAATCACTCTGGGGATGGTGGGCACAACCCTGGGAGGCATCAGCACATCCTTGGAGTGCCTCTAAAAATCAGTGGGAGCTAAAAATTACCAAAGCCAGAAAAAAAAAAAGTGGAATAAAATCTCACTTCCTCTTGAGAGCAAGTTGAGTGTGCGTTCCACAGAGAGGAGAAACGGCAGCAAAAATTCAGAAAGATGACAGAAATTTGTGTTTTCGGCAAATCCCTTTAATTACAGCGCAGGTTTTCACATGAGATGTGTTTAGATATTGGGTCTGGAGTCAAAGCTGGAGGGGAAGAGTTTATTTTAATTAATATTTAAATGAGAGAACGCAGAAGGTGAGCAGAGGAATCAGACAGGTGGGGAAGCAAAACCAGAAAACAAATGTAAGCTGTTCGCGTTCCGCTTCCTGGAAGGGTTTCGTAATACCTTAAGCTCTTGTTTGCTCAAATTAAAATGCACTTGATCCTTGGATAAGCAGAAAGAGCCAACTCCTGCCCTCCCCAGCAGGACTGGCACGTGCAGAGCAGGGCCCTGCTTTGGGTCCGTACCCGTGAAGGGTTGGGAGAGCACTTGGAGAATCCTGGGCGAGGTAACGGGTGATTTTAATTCACTTTTACATCTCCCCAGCCCCTCACTGCAACCTCTGCCCCTGACAGCATTGAGGACAGAGGTGACTTTTCAATCCTCATCTCCTGCATGCTCCCTGATAATTCCCAGGACATTGTTTTGGAAGAGGGAATCACCTTCCCCAGCCAAATCCAGCCCTACTGCCCAATGTCTGGAATTGAGCAGCTCTCGTGCCCTCAACCTGCCCTGGGCTGGAATATTTTCTACAGATTTTAAAGGAAAACCTCTGTTTTAGGGCGTAAATTCCAAACCTGTGAAGAACAGGGAAAGCATGAGGAGATCTGATCCTTTTCCATGCATTTTCTCCTCCCTGCACGTGCAGGAACACCGTGCTGAAAGGCACGAGCTCGAGGCTCTGCCGACATCTCTATGGAAAGCTGCTGTTTACAGATCTGTCAGAGATTTAGCTTTGATGATGTAACGTTGGCAAATGTCACATGGACCTTCTCTGACACTGTTTTTCTAACAAATGGCTCTTTTTCTCTGCCATGACTTGGAAAAAAAGGAGTTTGAAAGGACTCTGGACCTTAAAACCGTTTGAGTTTTGTTCAGTGTCTACCAGATTCGGTTTGATAAAGTATCTGACTGCCTACTCCAAACTTATCTCCTGGATTTGCTATCCCAGTCCTGTCTCCTGCAGGAAAAATTCCCTTTTGTTAAATATTGTGAAACACTGATTACAATCACAGTTAGAAAGGAGCTCCCTGCTGTGTTTCTAGGGTGGCTGAGGGTTTCAGCATGAGCAGGGATTTTTAGGAGCACCTCAGGTATCGCAAATTGTGGTTCAGCAGGAAGAAAAATATTCTAAAGAAGGGAAAGACACCTCCGAATGGCAGAGGGAGGAATTCAGCTCTGGAGCTGGAAAAATGGGGTGAATTTAAGGGAAATGGAGCACAGAATGAGCCAGGAGAGCAAGAAAGGAAGGAAAAAACCCCAAAAATTGTGAGCAGGAGACTTTCTTTTAGGGTTTAGCATCTCTTATTTTAGAAGAGGCGTCGGGGAGATGCGGAAGACACTCTGGATTTCCAGGAAGTGTCTCCAGCCCGCGAAATACCTCCCACAGTTGTCCATCTGGTATCAATATTCCCTCCATGTTTTAGGAGCTGCCTTGGGGGCTGCCACGACCCAGCTGCTTCCAGCAGTGCCCGGAGAAGGCAGGGGGGTGGGACAGGTAAATCTGAGCTCCTTCTTTGCCACCCCTTTGCTGGGGCTGCGTCACCTCTGGCACCTCTCCCTGCCCTGGGTCATTGCTGGAAAATCAGCCAAGGGCTCGGAGAGAACGAGAGGCGAATCTGGGAATGGACGTGGGGCCTAATTCATTAAAGATGCGTGTCATTAATTAATGGCACACGGGGTGAGCGCCCTGCAGAGTTTTATGAGGTTGCCTGACTGAGGTCAACAAAGGGGGACCAGGTTTGCGGCGGAGGGAAACTCTCCCCGACGGCGACAATTTTGTGGGTTGCCCACAAAATGCAATCCAAGGCCAAGAGAAATTCCTTGGTTTTGACCATCTGAGGCTGTAAATGAGCTGTCAACTTCCAAAAATGCATTAATTTAGCCCACAAAAATGTGCACTGAGCAATCAATGAAGAGGAGGAAAACACCTCAGAGGTTGGTTTGGAGCACACCAAACCAGCTGGGTCTGGAAAAGTGGGATGACACTGCTCCAGCTGCATCCAAAGTTCTTTTGGGGAGGAATCTGTAAATCTGGAGGGCGGCAGGTAGAGATGCTGAGGTGTCCAATTTAAATCTGAGTTGTCAGAGAAGCTCAGGCTTGGTTCATGAAGAACAGGGCTCAGATTTCTCTGTAGACAACAATTCAAGATCTTGTCCATCCTTTTTTTTCTTGGATATGGGGAAAAACATAATCGTCCTAAAAATTTCCAGGGGTTTGCTGGATCTGGCCACCACCAGTGAACTCGGCGCAAAGCAGGACGGTGTTCCCTGCATCCAGCCTCTCCCTCCTTACCTGTGTGAGGGAAAATCTCCTCAAACCCTCCCTGTCCTTCCTCTCCCAAGCAGGAAAGGTTCCCTGGATGTTGTCCAGAGCTGAACTGACTTGGCTCTGACATGAAAAACAACCAGTCTGGGCTCCAATTTTATTTACCACTCAAGCTTGCTCTCCTTAAAAAGCACATTACACTGGGTTTCTGGCCAGTTATCCAATATATTTTTTTTTAATTGCCCTTATTTTCTCCAGCTCATCAGTGCTGGCAAACAGGAAACCCATTATTCATAACAAAGCAACAGTGAGATGCAAACACGTCCCTGTCACTGCTCCAGCTGCGTGTGGGGTGGAAAAGGACTCATTGAGACTTGTTCATAATTAGTCCCTTGCCCTGTAATGATCTTGATGACAAAATGGTGCCCTTAAAAGAGTTTTTGCTGATGTGGATCTTGGTAAATCAAATAGGATGGCGTAAATGGAGGGAGATAAAAACTGGAGGGTCGGGTTTATGAGCGATCTCTGAAAATACAAGGTATCGTAATTTCACCACTTAACAATTGCAAAAATCCACTTTTTCCAGGCTTGAAGTGTCCAAGACCCAGGAGAGGAAAAGCATTTGCTGCTGGGAAGTGATGCACACATCTTTCCTCCCCTGTGTTGCAATAAGCTCATTCCTCTGGCACGGCAGTGGTGGCTCCAGGGGCATCACACCCTCAAATGCACTTCGAATATCTGAAGGTTGAGTGTTTTCCTTCATTTCCCTGCTGCCTCCCAAGCTAGCCAGGAGAAGAAAAAAAGAAAAAAAATCCTGGATAAATACATGTGTGACAAACTCCGGCTGGCTCTGTTGGTGGAGCCCAGCAGAGGGTGGATGGAGATCTGAGGAAGGAAGAGAACCCACTGGAACTGGGAATGTTCGAGCCCGGCCTGTGACCGATCCCCAGCCAGCCCACAGCACTGAGCGCCACGTCCTGGCGTTCCCTGAACACCTCCAGGGGTGGGGACTCCACCACCTCCCCGAGAAGCCCATTCCAATGCTCAACAACCCTGTCTGAGAAGAAATTCTCCCTGAATCCATCCGAGAATTTACCTTGGGTGTTGCTACCCATCCCAAATTGGCGCTGGTGAGGAAGGGAAACGGGGACAATAAGTGACAACGCTCCATGACAATCCCTCACAGAATTCCACCCCCGCGCTGGCTGCCTGCTGGGCAGCATTTTCCTTCAGCTTTCTATGTTTCCAAAGGAGAGTTTCTTTGTGTCCCCATGTTTTCCTGGTGCTCTAGGGAAGATGCTGGCATTAAAAGGAGGAAAAGAATTCTCTTCCCTCTGCGAGTGGCCTTTCCACGGTGAGCTCATGCTCTTCCCAAAAGTGCTCGTTCACTGCAGCTGGGCCACGGCCAAAGGCAGCCTCCCCTCTCCTTCTGGAGGTGGCAACAATGCACATGTGTGTCATTTCCTGATCCCAGTGGAAATTGCAGGACTGATACTCACCCCTGTGGGAAAAAAAAAATAGAATCCCATTTGGAAAATCAACGCCCACTCCCCTCAAAAAGTCCACCTTCCAGATTGCTTCCCCTTAAAAATTCCACCTTCCAGATGGCTTCACTTCTCTGTCAAGTGCCTCAGCACATCTTGCTCTGCACTGCCAAGGCCGTGTCCTCCTCTCTGATGACTCAGATGACTCTGATGACCATGTTGTCGCGCTGGTCCCCGCAGGAGTGGACGGAGCCGGCGTGGCGGCGGCTCGGGGACGTCTCACGTTCCCCACCTCCTGCACTCAGCATTTCCCAGGGGTCTCCAGGGAGCTGTTCCGAGTGAGACAACAAAGTTGGAACCCGAAATAATCTCTAAATTATCAAAACACATCGAGGCAGGGCCGTATATCCCTGACACGCCGTGCAAAGAGGCGCATCTGTAAGGGCTGTCCCGCATCCAAGAGTTCCCTGAGGATTTTTCCTCTTCAAACGTGCACTCACTTGAGAGCAAATCTGCTTCATCGGGGCACAGTGTTTGGGATCTTGGAAAGAAAGGAAATCTCCATCTAGCTGTCCATTTCCCCGCTAGAATTTCTTCGGGGAAAGAGTTTTGCGTGTGGTTATTTTGGGGCACTGCGCTCCTGGAAACGCTTCACGCGGTAGGAGCCTGGAGAAGGAAAGCTTGAATCCCTTCCAGTCGCTCTATCTAGCGTTGCTGCATTTTGGCAAACCCCAGAACAAATGAGTGGCAGAGGCAGATAAACAAGCTGGAGGTAAACATTATCTGCATCCCTCCCCTGATTTACAGCCTACGTGCATCGCTGAAAAATTGACTCGGGTTTACCACAGTGTTTGAAGCAATGCTATTAAGAATGGAACTTCTTAGGAAAACTCGGCCTGTTTTTAGCCCAGACATGCAATTAGGGGAATTAGTAACACGATACGTCATCCCGAGGAACACACGGATCCAGTGGGCAGGAACCTCATGCAACCTCCCAGCATATGTGAGTGCTCGCTCACAACCCTCCTAATTCCCACTGAGGAATTTTGCTCTGAGCCAGCACACAGCCTGTTCCGAGCGCTCTGAGGACGAGGCCGTGGAGTGGCCTCCTTTTTCTGTGAGAAAAGGGGGAATAAAAGGCGCTTCAAAGTGTTCATGTAAAGTGAGGCGTGAGGAGTCCGTAGTGGAAAGAAGTAAACCTCGTAATTCTCGTAATTCCCAGCTCTCTCCTTATGTAGGTGAGATCAGGATTTGGGTTGTGCCCCTTGCATGGATTTTTTTGGTATTTAGGTGTGAAATAGGAAAGCCCAGTGCGAGTTTTGGACGGGGTGTGGAGGCGCATGGCAGTGCTGGGTTTGGAGAGCAGCACCGCAACTTTGGAACATTCAGGAGTCCTGAAACATAAATCAAATCACACCCGAGCCCCCAAACCGCAGCAAACCTTGGCGCATCCTCCTCTTTTTTGGCCTAAATGAAGGGATAAAGGCTTGGGGAGACAGGGAAAAGAGAGCGTTGACTCTCCTGAGCTCCTGCCACCACCGTGCAGGGTCTTGGATCATCTCCCAAAACTGCAGCTCTGCAGCTCCTCCACACCACCCCACGGCCATCAGTCTGGGACCATGGAAAATTACAGAAAAAAAGGCCAAATCTCTCCATCCTTTCTTCCTTCCAAGAGTTCCAGAAACTCCAGCTGAATTCCCCAAATTCAGGAGGCTCTTGGCTGGTTTGCGTAAAGCTGGAATCCAAATTTTTTGGTGGCTGAATCAATTCTTGAGACTAGGCTTTGAGGTTTTGTATCACTGGCAACGATCTTTGCTTTTGGTTTTGTTTTGTTTCAGGCCTGTGGTGCTACTGGATGAGGAGCTGATCCTACGTGGACCTACGTGAGGACAGCTCAGAGGATTGGGGTCTTCCCAGCCATTGCTGCAAAATAATACTAAATCCCACAAAAATGCCAGGAAAATATGAAAAGGTCAGCGAAGCTAAGAGAAAAGAGCGTTCCAATGCGTTTTGGGTTTTTTTCTTCCCTTAAGGAATAACGTATTATCTGGAAATCCCACTTTATAGCTTGGAGTTTGTTTTTGTGTTGGTGTCTTGCAGTCGCTGAATAAAGTGCGACCGCAGAAATCGGACACCAAAGCAACAGCAGTGGGTGGCAAATTTCTCCCTCACCACAAGCATCCTTCCATCCTCGACAGTCCAGATTGGAAACATTTTGTTGTTGTTGTTGTGCACCTCAGCTTCAAGCAGGCTCAAGGAGAAACGATCAGCTTTTACGGGGTTTTGACCCCAAAATGTTGCTGCCTCCTTGTCCCCCAAATGCTGGTGGGATCATTGCGGTGTGAAACGTCCAGGGATGTTCTGGTCCATGGGAATGGTTGTGGTCCCTCTCTGCAAGCCAGGTTTGAGAACACTGTCGGTTCCCTCGTGTGGGATTCCTGCAGGATTGGAGTTTCCACGCCAAAAATGGGTTTCTCATCTGCTGGACCTGCCTCGGGAAGGTGAAGTGCAAAGTCACCGCTTTTTTTTTTAAACTTCAAGTTTTTGGCTGAAAATATCCCAGTCAGGGAAACACTTCTCCACAGTGAGGATCCATATCCCCACCCAGAACATGGATTTGTACCTCCAGCCATGCACAGCTGCATTAATTCACCACATTTATTTCTGCAGCTGAGCTCTTGCACCATAAACTGTGTCAGGAAAGGCTCTTGCCAGGCATCCACACAACCCCCAGCATGCTCCAGCCCTGATTTGTGTCAGGATTCTTGCAAGGCATAAAAACATCATCCAAACAGAGCCACTTGGAGCTCTGCTGGCTCTGCTGGCTACCCACAACCTCCCGTTTTCACTTCCAGCCTCCCCTGTGACAGAAAGCATCACCCACTGCCACTGGCTCCTGCACAGCGTCAAGGCTTGCCCTTGGAAAAGTTGCTGCAGAGTAAAAAAGCCACTGGAAGCACCAGTTTGTGACAGGAGCTGTGATCCAGCCCTGCTTCCATGAGCCGTGTGCGTTTCCAGGGCATTTTGCTGCAAACATTGGATGTCGTGAACCTGATCCGAGACTAAAGCGAAGCAGCTCAGTGGGGGCCAAGTGTAGATGGCTGAAGGGGAAATAACTTCCCAGAGCATGAAGCTGTTGCTTAATTTGGGACTTTACTGGAGGTGGAGACATTTTGTTTGAAATTTGTCCATTTCTCCTGATTCGAGAAGGCTCGCTTTTCCTGGCTTCTATTTGTGGGTTTCGTGTTGAGTTCAAAATTGAATCTGGGCACTCAGAAAATGTAACGGGATACGTGCTGTCCTCAGCTCTTCCCTTGCAGGCTCTCCTGCATTCCCTGGAATTCATGGTGAGAACAGTTTTCAGCTTAATAACAGCTCCCTGCAGTCATTTCTGCACGTAATCCCAAAGCGTGTTGGCCCAGCTCTGCAGCTGCTGTAATTCCTCTTCCGTAGCAAAACTTTGGATTTTCCCAGCTCTCAGGTGGTCCCCATGTAGTTACTCCTTTTTTTTTTGGGGTGATAGGCAGTTAAACCCAGCACAATAATTTATTTTTCCAGGGGAAATGACACCTTTGTGGCCCCCCAGCTGAGTGGGAAGCATGGTTTGTCCCTCAAGCACTAAAGCTTTACCACTATGACATCCCTGGTTGTTTTAATAACCAGACTAAATCACAACAACAATAATCATTTTAAATATCACTATATGATGAAAAACCCCACAGATCTGCTTCATAAATCTGTAGAGCAAGGAAAAGGCCGGAATTTTTACACCAACTAATGGAACAACTTGATTTTTCGTCTAAAGTAGCTGGAAACTCTCCTTGGTCTGGTGTAAGTGCTGTGAGTTTTCTTTAGGGAAGCACCTCCATCCAACAGAAAACATCATTAACTCAGGATTCTTCCAGAAAGTGCCATCCTCTTCCCTTTAAATTTCTCCTCCCATCTTGGATGAGGGCAGTACTGAGAAGTGAGCCCCAGGATGCTCGGGATGCGATGTCTCCATCTCCAAAGAGGCATTTTGGAAGCAGCCTGGCCCTGTTGGCAAACGGGTCTCTGCCCTTCGCCCTCCTCCTGCCGCGCTGCCGGGAAAAGCCAGGGAAGCTTTGTGGAAGGCTCCAGCGTCAACAACCTGAGCCTGAGGGCTGGCAGCTCCCACCAGGCACAAAACGACCCAAATGACCCGAATTACCCTTGCCAGCACCATGCTGGGGTGCTCTGCCTCCCCCACATCCCGGGGGACAGCAGGGACATCGTGGGCCGCACTCAACATCCTTTGCCATCCGTGGATTCCAGCATCCCATTCTGACAGAGGTGTGGAAGAGCTCTGTTAATTTGCCTGCCAGTTCAGCCCTTTTTGTTGTTGTTTTCCATGAGAACAGGATATGTTTATCTAGCTTTGATTTCTTCTCTCTCTTTTTTTTTTTTAATTTTCTCTTTGTAGCTGAATGAACTGATTATTGCTTTCATCTGCTTCCCTCTGCAGGGTCAGCTGAAGCCCAAATAATCAGATGGGATGTGAGTGTGTGTATGGATTTGTAATTAATCAGTTGCATACTGAGAGATGTGGGGTCCCAAAAGAATGTGTAAAGAGAAAATGATCTAAAACTTGATCCTGATTTCGGTTCAACCTCAGCAATTTCCTGCAGAGTAGAAGCGGTGAGATAATTTGGGGCAGACCAAACCAAACCCTGATTCTCTCCTGCTCCTCATGCCAAATGTCATCCCCTTAAGATGTGCTTTTCTCCATCTGGCGATTTTGGCTTCTCTGTGTTCCCTGTAAGTCTTTGGACCTTTTGCTAAAATGTTTGTGAGATGACTCAGAGGAACAAACAAAACAGGCAGGACCTTCGTGGAGTCGAGCACAATGCTGGCAATAAACGGAGCTGGCTCCACCAGAGGGTTTTATAGAGACCCCACTAAAACCCGAAGGGTGGAAATAAATCAGCAAATGATACTTCACTTGAATTTTTTAATTTTTTTTTTTTTTTTAGAGAAATCAGAACTGTTTTTCAGCAAAGCCCAAGCTTTTCCATGTTTTCACCAAAACAAACAGAAAGCAGGTGCGTACTGAGGGAATTTTGGCCGGGAGAGCACAGAGAAGTGCACATGGGTTTTCCTGTGAGAGTTTACACTTAATGGGCTCGGGTTTGATTTTGTCAGCGCAAGTTTTGCCGTTCCCTTCAAAGAGAGCAGGCACAGACACCTCCGGAGCCATGGTTTTCCTTAGGGAAGAGAGCGCGAGACGTGCAGAGGCGGTTTGCTGGTAGTCTGTGTATTTTAAGGCTTTTCACAATCCCATCCAAATCCGGATGCAAGATGGTGCCCTGCTCGCTCAGCTTTTACTCCATAAAGCAGAGCTTTCCCTTCGCATTTCTGGAGAGAACAGAAAGCAAACGTGATCCCATTTTCCAGCAGTCCTCAGCCTCCTTTTTTGTGGCGGTGGTTTGGGTTTTGCTTTGCCGATTCAACTCCGGGTTTTGCCGCGGCGGTGCCGCTCAGAGCCGTGTGGGTTTTTCCACAGGTTGGAAGTTTCCTCCTGGGAATTCCTTCCTTTTGCCCTGTAAGAGACCATTCCGTGCTGTTTTTCATCCAGGGCACCTTTGTCACTGCCATGATTGCCTAAGGATGCAAGCCTGGAACTGGAGGCCGTATTTATCTATTTTCAGGACAAACCGGGACAGACGTGGGACAAGGCCCATTAGTGGGAAGATGATGGATGGCACATCCCAGGGCAGGCAGAGCCTCTGCTGTGTGCCAGCCCCTCCTTGTCCTCTCCGGAGCACCTCGGAGCGATATCTGAGCCAACACATCTTAATGCACAGAAATCCCGAGTGTTTAGAGCCTCCCGTATCCATGCCCATAAAAGTCCAGCAATTCCATGAGCGCGGATGCCTCACACGTGTGCCTGGCTGGAGACAGGGTGCCAGTTTGGCACTTGGCAGCCGGCGCCTGACGCGGGCATTTGTCACCCAGAGCCGGATTTAGGCTGTGTTTATAGAAATCCTAAGGCCTGGCAAGTGGGTTTTCCCGGAGCGCTCGGAGGGAGAGCCGAGAGCGAGGGCACGGATGGAATATCTGGCACCGCTGCCGTGAGGAGAGGTGGGACTGGGAGCTCTGCAGAAATCCCCTGCCAAAATCCAACGCAAAAGGACCCCTGCCCTCTCCTGTCCCAGTCCTGTCCTCCTGGCGCGACCATTCCTTGTTGGGCGGGGGTCACATCTTTAATATCCTTCCCACCAGGAATCCCTTCCTCTCCTTGGAAGAGGCGGGGGAAGACCTGGCTCGTGGCCCTCAGAGCCTTTGGGGAAAAAAGAGTGAGAAGAGCAGGGGCTGAAATGCTCCAAAAGCAGAAAACAGCTCTGTTTTCCACTTCCCCAGGATGGGATTTATTAAAGAAAGCCCTGGGACGTGAGGAAGGAAGAGCAGCTGGATTTTGGTGCTTTTGAAGGCTTTATTTACCTGGAGGCTTGGAAAAGAGCTCTGCACTGAGTGGGATCTCAGCTGGGTAATGACTTGCAGAAGATGTGGCTTGGCCAGGTGAAATTGGGATTTTGCATCCAGCACAGCACCAGCCCTGCCACCGCAGCTGGAAAATATCCCCGTTCCCACATGTTCCACCCATATTTTATTCCTGTGTTGCTCAGGAATGGGGTGAAGGTACCTAAAACTTCAAGTCAGGACCTAATAAACCATCAGCAAACCATAAACTGAGGTTGATTTTTTTGTGGTTGCCAACCAGGCGGGTTCTGGAGCGACCTGAATTTTTTAATAACCCCCTCCCAAGTCTGCTTCCCCCATCCTGCCTTTAGAACTTGCATTGATTGGTAAAATTGGATTGTTGGGAATCCCAGAGTTAAGCCATGTAAGGGCTGGTAGATCACACCTGGAAGAATTTACACTGATCCTGTTCGCCTCTAAACTTCTGCCATAAATATGAACAATTTTTAAGCACGACAAAATCCAACCAGATTTTCCAGCCATGACTTCTAAGCCCTGGTGCGGATGCACAAAGTGATGCTGTGGGTGAAGCAAAAAACCCCAAATTTGCTCGAGGAGGAGCAGAAATGCCAAAAAAGGGTTTAGACGTGACACTGAAATGTTGCTGGAGAGCACCTTATAACCCTGAACATTTCTTTCCTCCCCTTCAAGTTAAAGAAATGGGATTATTTACAGGGCTCGATTGTTCTTGCTTTGGGCAGATTTATTGCTCTTCGCTCCTGGAGGATCCGTGCAATTTTCCTGTGGAGAAATCAAAGGACCTCCCAAGTCTGCTGCAAGGGAAAAGCAGGCTGCAGGGAGATCTGCCCGTGTGCCAGAGGCTGCTGCCCCTCGAGGTGTTCTCCCAGTTGGGTTTGGTGGGACTGGAAGGATTCCAGAGCGAGGGCTCCCATGTGGGGTGAGCCGGGATGCTGCAGGGAGCAAGAGAGAAAAAGCCAGGAGTTGTGTTGGGTGCTTCGGGTTTGGAATTGCTGCTCGGACACTCCTGGGCTCGCCCTGCCTGGTTTGCATCCTGCAGAGGCTCCCGATCCACCCGATTTGTGTCTTTCATGGAATTACAGCTCTTCTCGTCCGTTAGCTCCTGGTGGAAATCCAGCTGCGCCGTCCCATCTGATAAGTGAATGACGCGAGCTCTTGCGTTTGGAAGGGCTTTAAAAAGACGCAGAAAACCGTGGATGCGGCCCCCAGAAATCAGATGAACTCTCCATAAATGGGGAGTGCGGAAGAAGGATTGGGAAAGCAAAAAATGCCATGGAAGTCGTAACTGAGTCTGTAAGGTTTGGCCAAGGGATTCGTAGTCAGGGGGATGCTTCCCAGCTTCCAAATGATCGAAGGCATTTCCTCTCCCCAGGAAACTCCAGGAGGAGTTGACGAGGATCAATGTGCAGCCAAACTGGGCTTTAAAATCCTAAAAATAACGGATCCTGGAAGGAAAAGGTGCTGGACTGAGGGTTCAACCAAACAGTGTTTGTAGGACAGAGGAGCTCCCCTCCCTCATTCCCATCTGGAGAGGAGAAACAGGAGAACTTTCAGCCTTGAAAGTTCTCTTTAGGAGGCTTTTGAGCTTTTTTGGGATTGATCCTTTACTCCCCGAGTCTCTCTCTGATGCTGGAATGCCCAAGCACAGGAGCCGATCACCCTCGGGGTGAGCTCTCCCAGGCTGATCCCATCCAGCCCAAATTTCTGCCTGCCCATTTCACTTCTTCCAGTAAAAGGTAGTCATGCATTTATAATCAGCCCCCACTGTTATTCCTGGATGTTATTTGATGTCACTTTGGATTCTCTCCTTCGGAAAGTCCCCGTGGAAGCATCGTCCAGACTGAACAACAACCGGAAACAATAAAACGGAGAAAGATAAAATCGGGAAGAATAAGCTTTGTTTACAGATGTGAACAGCTTTTCCAGTAAAGCAGCAAATAAAGGGATGCTTCGGACTTGGAAAGGCTAAAAATGGGGTGGATGAGAAAGCAGCTGGGAAAAAATAAGTAATAAAGAACATGACTTTTTCTCCTGAAGAGAATTTTCTCTTGAGAGTGTTGAATGAGAGGCAGGAGTGAGGCAAAATATCACAGATGTGGCACCACCCTCCCCTGGAGCCTGAGGGGAGCAGGGGGAGGCTCCATGGAGGTAAAAGTGGTTTTGGGAAGCTGATCTTTGCCTCCTTTCGAGCTTGTAAATGATTCCTAAAGGAAGAGGAACCAGAATTAGGGGGAAAACCCCACCAGACGTGGTTTGGATGTAGCTTGGTGGGGATCCAGCTGAACACAGCAGTTAAAGTGTGTCTGTCTCCACGTGAGCAAATGGAGAATCACGGAATGGTTTGGGTGGGAAGGAACCTTCAAACTCATCCAGTGCAATGGGCAGGGACAGCTTCCACCATCCCAGGGTGCTCCGAGCCCCGTCCAGCCTGGCCTTGGGCACTGCCAGGGATCCAGGGGCAGCCACAGCTGCTCTGGGCACCCTGTGCCAGCGCTCAGCACCCTCACAGAGAAAAATTTCCTCCTGATATCCGACCTAAATCCACCCTCCTGAAGTCACTGCAGCTGTTAAAGCCGAGGAGCTACGAAATGAGCTCCTTTTCCTTAGAGGAAGGGGTCCCGTGGCTGGTGTTTCCTGGGGATGCTCTCTCCACAGAGAGAAAGCTGCAGTGGAAGCAGAAGAGCTCTTTGTGACAGGGAACGCACCTGGATTTTCTCCATCCAAAATTACTACAAGGAGCTGCCCCAGGCACACTCCCACTAAATACCTTTTATTGCCATTTTTTGACTTCAAGAAAAACTAAGCGGGGCATCCCTAAAGCCTGGAGCATCCCGAGCACAAACCTGTGGGATTCCCGTAGCTGGACAGAGCTCCCAGTTTGTGCTCCAAGCTCATTCCCAGTATGCTCAATTCTGCAGCGAATCTGGGAGGCTTTTGTTTTCCCAGCATCTTTTAATCAAGCGTAGATCTAATCAGCGCCAGAACATTAATAAATGCGAGCCTCCACAACCCCAAGCAGCCGCAGGAAATGCTGGATACAGTCATTTTCCCCGCTGGTCCTTCTGGTCCTGAAATCCCCCAATTAGGTTTTGCACCAAGACATGAGTAATGCTCATCGTAAACTCCTGTGAGCGGGACTGTTCCAAGGGCCTGCCTCCCACTCAGAATGTGGGAATCAAAGTGAAATCCATGCTTGGAAGGACCTCCTGGATTCAGGAGTCACCCCCGTGGCACGCACTCGCCTCCTCAGGACACTCACAGCCTCCTTTCCTGGCCACCCCAAAAGAAATAGTAGAAATAGTAAAGAAAGAAATAATAAAGTCATTAATAAAGTTAACAACCCCCTCACTTTCTGGGCTTTTTAATCTATTTTAAGCACGTGATCAGCAGCAGGAGCATGGTTTCTTTGTGGGCAGGTCATTCCTTGTGCAGGCACAGTGAATTCTCCTCTTCGCATCCCGGGAAGCATCAGAGACTGGCTCCTGTCAGGGATTACACAGGACATTTATCTGCCTGAGGAATTTATACAATCCTGACTCCATCCTGTTCGCAGCATCTCGGGACCTGAGCCTGAACAAACGCTTTGATCAACTCTTACCAAATTAATCGGGAACGGAATGAGAGCAGGAGGGAGAAAATCATGATTTTTCTTTAGGGGTTCAAAAATCCGTGAGTTAAACCCCCCCAAAAAAGTGTTTTTCTGTTAAAAAGCGGAGAATAGAGTGTTAAAAAGTGTGAATTAACAGGGCGAGACTTATTAATTTGCTCCAGGTGAGCGAGGCACCTAAGGCAGGGCAGAGCAGGGCTGCATTCCCCGAACATGAGTGGAATTCCCTCTGGCAGGGTGGCAGAGCAGGATCTCACTGGGATGGATGTGGGATCCACGCCCCGGGTCCGCATCGCCCACCACGACAAACTTCATCCAGCCCCGCGGTGCTGCCACAACAAATGGGGAATCAACATTACCAGGAGCTGAGGGCGGCTGCTGCCGGAATTTTGCCTCAATCCACTGAATTCCTCCTTCGTGTCTTGCTCTCTCCCACGACAGACCAAGAACTGATCCAGCTCCCCACCAGAGCCTCTCCCTCCCAGCCCGAGCTGGGTTTCACCCTGACCCTCATCTCTGCCTAGTTCTATGCCCGTTTCCCAGTGCTTTGGTTATTTTTTGCAGGAAAACGCCATTGCAAGCTGAAATCTGATGCTCCGGCAGATTTCTGGTGTCCTTGGCTGCTTGGATCCCGCGTCAGGAGCGTTTCGAAGGGGCCTGAGGACTCCCAGGGCTCTGCCTGACTCAGCCCAGTAGCCTGAACTCCCACAACCCAGCCCCGAAGTGTTTAAGGGCTTGTTGTTGCTTTTTGTTATTATTAATATTATTACTTTGCTTGTTCTGGCACAAAACTCCTTTTCTATTCTCTTGCCCTGCTTAGAATTTTGGTCAAAGTTTAATTAAATTTAGAGGAGCTGGAAAAACCGCATAATTCCAAAGTAAATGAAACTGGCGGCTCATGCCGGGGGTGGCAGCCCTGGGGACGCGGGTGCTGCTGGGGCTGGGAGGGGGAAATTCCTGCAGCCCTGCACTGAAATATCCCTGGAAATGCGGATTTTCCTGGCTGGAGCAGGGGGAAGGCGGCGAGGGGCTGTGTTTGGAGGGTGCTGGAAGGTGGGGAAGCACCCCGGGCCGGCAGAACGAAGCCCTTGTTTGTCCTGCCCGTGCGGTCGGGCGCCGTGGGTGGGAGCAGGGGGGATCTGTTTTCCCAGGCTCGCTGCCATCAGGAATTACTGAGCTGCCATGAAATGGGAGGAAATATTTCATTATAGGCACATGCGCTTCAATTTCACATGATGGAAACTCGGGGATCAGCTTTCCTGCCGCCCGCCCGCCCCTCCTTCCCCGCGTGTGCCTCGGCCGTGCCGGAGCGGGACAATGCCGGGCATCCCCAGCGCGCTCCTCCTCGCCCGGCTCCCTCCTGAGGGGCCCAGGGCACCCTCCTGCCCCCAGAACTTGGGGTGCAGCCCCAATTCCGCCGCCCCCCCCCGTGAGAGACCAGAGCGGGCACTGCCAATGCAGGTCCCAGCCATAAAGGAATTAAAAAAAAAAGGATGGGCAAGATCTGGCAGAAATGGGGGTTGGGGAGCAGAGGGTGGGAGGGAAATCCCACTCCTGCCCCTGCCCAGGGTTTTGGGAGCGGCCAAACTTTGGGAGCGGGGAGGTAAAAAGGAGCTGCAATCACCCAGCGGGGAGATAACCCCAGGGCTCTTTTTTTGGGTAAAAACCTCTTTATTTTGGAGTGACATCAGTGTGGCAAAGCACGGGGGACTCCCTGAGACCCCTCTGCCACCCCGCACACAATTCCTCCAGGAATGCGGTGACANAATCCCACTCCTGCCCCTGCCCAGGGTTTTGGGAGCGGCCAAACTTTGGGAGCGGGGAGGTAAAAAGGAGCTGCAATCACCCAGCGGGGAGATAACCCCAGGGCTCTTTTTTTGGGTAAAAACCTCTTTATTTTGGAGTGACATCAGTGTGGCAAAGCACGGGGGACTCCCTGAGACCCCTCTGCCACCCCGCACACAATTCCTGCAGGAATGCGGTGACAAACCCCACAAGCCACCAAACCCAGCCTGGTGGGATTTAATCTTTCCCCCTCAGACTGTAACAATTTTCTGTCCCCAAACTCTCTCTTCTCCCATCATTTAACCCCTTTTCTGTCCCCAAACTCTCTCTTCTTCCATCATTTACCACTTTTCTGTCCCCAAATTCTCTCTTCTCCCATCATTTAACAACTTTTCTGTCCCCAAACTCTCTCTTCTCCCATCATTTAACCACTTTTCTGTCCCCAAACTCTCTCTCCAGCCCCCATTTCTGTCCCCAAACCATCTCCTCTTCCCATTTAAACGAACGGGTTCTTCCCGCAAATTGGAGCCAGACCAGAAAAAAAGACAAACGCAGCGAGACAGGGAAGGAAGGGGACAAATTCTCCTTTTTTTCCTCGGTGCGCTGTGGGCCCCCAGAACCGGGAGTGCTGCGGGGGGGCATCTCCCGGGGGGCGTGCGGGGGCCGGCGGGGCTCG